>JADMLL010000005.1:5636046-5908048 GCA_016920875.1 Columbicola columbae | reverse complement strand
TGGACGTTTATTAAAGTTTAAAAATAAAATTCCAGGAATTTTTCCGGGTGTGTAAGTTAATTTCGTCAAGGTTTTCACTGCAGCAAGAGGACGCGAAGTGAAGGAAAGAGTCAGAAACAATAACTAAATTTTAATTGGCTGACGAAGTTTATTTTATTTTATTTATTTGCCTTTTTTTGGGGGGAGTTATATTCCCTTATATTATACCGGATATAATTAATTATATAAAAATTACATTACGAGGACAACGCCAGAGAGAGAGAGAGTGAGCTGTGCGTGGTGTTTCAAGCCCTGTTCGGTGGTGCATGCAAAGATGCGTGGAAACATATCGTCAGTCAAAAGCTCGTTGTCTCACTGAGTATCTCTTACAATGAAGAACGTGACCATACTCCAAAGAGAGAGCTTTTTCCCCAAAAGCTCTTCTCATTTCGCAAGCGATTCAAACATTATTGTCTTTCGGGGATAAGGAAAGACGTGTGTTTGTATGTATGCGTCAGACTAACTTGAGACAGCGTCTTTCGAGTTTTATGAAACTTTGCGTAGACATCAGTTACAATTAAATGAACAACACTTCAAGTATATATATACTAAACAACTTTAATGAATGATTATTTTGTTATTAAACGGGAAACAATATTATTAAGATGAGTGACAGTCTTAATTAAACCAGTCATATTATTCGCTTTTCGAGTTGTCCAATTAGCGACAATATTAATTAATAGTAGTGCAATATTTATGGAGGAATGAATATCATATCTTTCGGTATTATTTATAGACTATAATGCTCAAACTGATTTTCTAGACTTCTTTTTGTTTACGTGAGTTGAAATGTCTAAATATCGTCAGGTAATAGTACCCTGTGTTAAAGACCTGCTGACTAAGTTACTGTCAAGTATTACTACTGCTTGCCTTGTCTGGGAATTTTTTGGTGAAAGGTTGTTGGATAAACTTAGGCTAACTGAAGGAAAATATAACTTTATACTAGGTAAGCCTGTTCATAGCCATCTTCTAGGAAGATTCTATTTCATAAATACTGCACAACGGGATTTAATTATATAAATAAGGAACTCATGCACACCCAAACTTTTTATATGATACATTTCTCTTAAAGATGTGGAGTATTTATAAAATAAAATCTTCTTGAAAGTGTGCATTATTTATGAAATTATCTACCCGAAAAAGGGTCCACATTTATGTCATGAACCCTTCATAATATTGTACATGACTACTGAGATGAATTTTTCGTGACAGTTTGTTCTCTTTTCCGAAGGAATGTGCCTTATTTATATAATGAAAATCACATAAATTTGTGCAGTATTTATGAAATAAAATCATTCTAGAAGCGTGCATCAATTAATAAATGAAGCCTCAATGTAAGCGTGCATTATTTATGAAATAAATAAAATGACTATAAATAGACTAATGACTATAATTATTCTTAGACCCTTTAGTTGAGTGCCTCCTCAACTGGAGGTCTGATCTTGAAAAGAGCTTTTTTGGAAATGAAGTTAAAATTCTACATGACAGTGTGCATTATTTATGAAATAAACTCCATATAAAAGGTGTCATGGATTCTTTTTAATAGTAAACACGACTCCTGAAATAAACTTTTCGTAACAGTTTGTTCTCTGCAAAGGTGTGCATCATTTATGAAACGCAAGATAAATGTAATAAATATACGCTACGCTAAAAGTGATTAATTCGTCGGATATATATATACAATTCTCGATGGCTATTAAAATCACCAATAAGATCTGTCAATATGACGAATTACTGAATATTTATTACATTTACTGGCTACTTCATAAAATCTCCAATCAGTAATGGCGAATTTAATAAAAGTTAACTCAAATTAAGAGTTGAGTATTTTATAAACTAGCCGGTAAATGTGATAAATAAACAATAATTACTCACATTAATCAAGTTTAGTTGGTGCTTGTGATAAACGCCGTGTATTATATTTACCTGATTTATCACTTTTACCGTAATATGTATTAGGTGTGACACATAGAACCTACATTATATTCCAGTCTACATATCATGCGTATCATTTACGGGTCGGAATCAGCATAAAAGTGTGCAGTATTTATGAAATAAACTCTTCGACAAAGTGTGAAGAATATATTTTGAGGAATTTGAGTGAAGTTTACTTTTTGTGGTCTACAATACAAAAACACAATTAACAAACTTCCTCCGACAAATCCAAACACAAATAATAATTAATGTACATAACTCGTTGTTTTTATTTATTTATTATTTATTAATTTGTCTTTACCATTTATTAAAGAGAGACGATTTATATAATAAATCATGAAAAGATAAGTTGGGAAAAAATTTTTTAGTGATCAATGGTGAATAAGTAACTATCAGCAGTGTTTGCCAGTTAAATAATTATTTAGTCGCTGTAAACCAATTAGTAGTAACTAACTCTTTATATTATATACTAACTCTAACTGTGGTAGTGATACTAATAATTCAAATTTAGGTGGGCTAAATACATAGTGCTTAAAGCTGGGTCGGATGGTAAGAGAGTACAGAAGGAGCATGAGGACAAGAAATCTCTTTTGTCCTTGGATGATGGAATTTATCTAAGACTAAGGCAAAATTCCAGGTGTTGTACTTTATCTGACAGAAATAGATAAAGTCGAGGAAAGGAAATATAGTAAAAACGACCGGAGTCAGAATTTGTCATAAAAATCCAGATCTCGTAACCTCCGCCCTGGCCTCTCTCTCCTCCTCCCTTAGACTTTCCCTTTTTGTGTGTGTGTTCCGTCACAGCTCGTTTAATAAATTCGTCTCCGGAAAACAGAATGGCGACGCCCAATGTCTTCTTATCCGTTCTGACAAAGCTTTCCATTAAAACTTGACCGCAAAAACTTTTTACTTTTCTCTTTGAACGTATTCATTTGCATGTTCAAACATTCGTACTTTAATAGCCGACAAACCGACAACGCCCTCACCGACTTCTCTTTCGCGTGGGTTACCAAACTGCTATAAATTAAACCCCGTCCGGGAAAATCTTATTTTCTCGCCTAATTTCCCCGGTCCGCGCAGAGCTTTTGCCACCGATTGACCTCTTTGCAATGTGACCACCATCTGAAGAATGGCTTTTCCAGCCCACTTCGCCATTTTTGTGTGGGGGAGAACACAAAAAAACATTTCGCCCCCGATTTTACGACAGGAATCCAGGCTGAGTCGAGTTTAAACTATCAAGTTTATTGCCCCTTTTGATTTTTTTTTAGAACAGTGGAATGGTGGAGATGGGAGAGGGAGGTGGTAGTGAAGGTGGAGGTGGCATAAAAGATAAAATCTAGATTTACATTTTCCCCAAATCACGAACCAATAATTTTTTAATTATCAAAACCCGCCGTCGAGTCTCACGCTTATTTGCAATTTGTTATTGTTTACCCCCTCTCGAAACTTTTTGGTTTGAGCTTTCCCTTTTTGTTATAATTTCTTCTTTTTTTTGTTTTAGGTGTCTAGTTTTCAAATTTCCCAAAATTGAGTTTTGCTACACAAGAACACGACAGAAAAAAGGAGCGGCAATAAGATTAACCAGAACTCTGATCTGTCTGGGAGTCAGAACTAGCAAGATTAGTGTTATTAGGAAAGCATTCTACCACCAAATTGTCGAAGGTACGTACTGCACCAACTTCTACACAAGGGTGGTGGGGGCCTAAATCAGGGGTGGCCAACTTTTCGACCCCAAAGGTCTTGTACGCAGCCTGCAAAGTCAGTCGTAGTCGTCTCTCAAGAAGTTCAGTTGAGGTTAGACACTTAAGGAAGTCAAATGTGTTCAGAGAAGAGAGTATTACGGTTATAGTCAGAGTCGAATAGTCGGTTAGTCTAACAGTCAGTAAGACAGAAAGGTTTAAGAATATCCAGGAGTCCGGAGGTTGTGTAAAGTTAAGAGAGAAAATAAAGTTTTTGCAAAGAAGAAGAAAGTCTGCTACTTGTTAAGAACCAGAATCTCTACCGTACCATTTTGGTGTCAGAAATAGGAGCAAGCAGTCCAGCACCAGTGAGTAATCTTGGTCACTGACATCCCGAGCCATTACAGTGTTTTATACTCAAATTCTTCTTAATTATTAGCTAAAATCTATACTAAAATTTGGAAATTCCTGCAAATGTTTGTTCACACCCATGGTAGCCCACAGAATATATACAAGGGATACATGCTTGGCCATACCTGATCTGAAAGGCCCCCAAAAAACGAAAATCCAGAAGTAGAATAGGAAACGACACTAAGACGTGGGGTTTTAGCCTTAACGTCCGGTTTAGATTTCTCTACCAGGAGAGGAAATAATCAGAAACCAAAATTTGATTTAAAATTAGGCTTGAAAAGAAGGAAGAAGAGAGAAAATTACGAGACCAGTGTTTAATAAATATCTGTTGCTAGGGAAACAGAAAGTCGTGTCAAAGGCAGTCAGCTAGACCGCTTTGTTGAAAATTAATAATTTCTCACCAGAACCGCGATAAAGAAATCCTTTTCAGCGTTAAGCAGGCAATTTTATTCTAGATTGTGCGTGGTGTGTGTAACTGTGTTGTGTGCACGAGGAAGGTTTATAAACGATACACATTCCCCCTCCATCTCGTCTTATCCTGTGTACAAATCTCTCTTGGGTTTGGGTGACCCATCCTTCCAGTTTCGGAAAAAGCTGACATCAGCTTACACAGATCGCCTAACTAACTTAGAAACTTGAGAGTGATACGTTCTAACGAGAGGTCTAAATTTATCGTTGGTTTCCTATCATAAATATTGCACACTTTTATAGATAATTTGTTTGTTAAATATTGTGCACCATTGAGAAGTGCTTCATTTCAAAAATAATGCACAGTTTTGAGAAGAAACCCTTTTGTGATTAGTGAGCACTCTCATAAGACGTTTCAAATTTTGTTAGGAGTGGATTCGTTATATAACTGTGCAGTATTTTTGAAACGAATACGCTCTAACAAAATACTCATTTCATAAATATTGCACACTTTCATGAAGAGTTTGTTTTCCTAAGTATCATTCATTTTTGGTAAGAATTTGTTTCATAAATAATGCACAGTTTCAGTTGTTAGAGTTCCTTTTATGGTTACTTCACACTTTCATAAGACGTTCTAAGCTCTTTTAGCGTGAATTTGTTCTACAGACTGTGCAATATTTTTGAAATAGATGCAATCTAATGGAATACATATTTCATAAATATTGCACACTTTCAACAAAGATTCAGCTCATGAATGAAACAAACTTTGGCGAGGACTTTGTTCCACAATTACAGCAAACTTACATGAAGAATTTATTTCATAAATATTGCACACTTTCATGAAGAATTTGTTTTCCTAAGTATTGTTCATTTTTGGTAAGAATTTGTTTCATAAATAATGCACAGTTTTAGTTGTTAGAGTTTCTTTTACGGTTTGTGCATACTTTCATGAGACGTTTTAACCTCTGTTAAAAGTGGATTTGTTCTACAACTGTGCATTATTTTTGAAATAGGTGTGAGATCTTGTAAGGGAATAGTTTTTTCATAAATATTGCACACTTTCAACAAAGATTCAGCTCATGAACGAAACAAACTTTGGGGGATTTTGTTCCACAAATACAGCAAACTTATATGAGGGATTTATTTCATAAATATTGCACAGTTTCGTGATAAAAATAATTTTATAGATAATTCAACGTTGAAGCAACTTATTGCTCAACTGACTTTTGAAGTTGATGACCGCATCTACTTCCGTCATGTTTCTCTTATAAGGAAGCAGAACGATCACTTTCCTGAGAATTACGATTGCTGTCGTCAAAGAAAAGGTTCAGTTCTGATTCTAAGGGAATTTTCGAAATAGAAAAACTGGATTTCACCCCACCACCCTCCTCTGGAGCAAAAATGCGTTCAGATTAATTCTTATGTTTTGTCTCTGTAGGAATCTGATAGAACAGGGTGGCGAGGGAATGAACCTCTCCTAAGAAAGAAAGCTCGAGAAGGATTCATTGGAAACAGAAAATTCTTATTCTGTGTCTCTCTTCCTCTCCCCCTCACCGCCCTCTCCACATCTAACCTCTTTCATCTCCTTAATATTGTCGTTTGTTTTCATCTGCTTCGTCTAGCAGACACCGTTGACAACCTTGACAAATTGCTTCGACGGGTTCAACGATACAAGCTGAAAACTTGTTAGAAAACGGAAACATGAAAAATGTTCGTTATGGGAGAAGACTTTGGCGTTCGCTTAGGTTAACGTGACGCATACAAATGACCGTTTTACCTAAATTGTTTCCGATTAGAATAGATCTCGTTTCCCGTTCTAAATTGTTTGCGTTTGTCTTAGAATCGAAGGGAAATGGGATTTTGGGGCTAAAGAATTCTGGGGAAGATCACCCGAAATTGTTGTCAACCCCTCCCCACAGCTTTCACGTAGATAAAGACATAGACAAAAGACTTGTCCTCCTTCTTGTTACACTGGTCTCTACCCCTCGACAGGTTAGCTCAGTTAACATGTTCCAATAAATTGGTTAAGAGAGGAGAAGACGATTGGCTGACAAATCGTTTTGGTACGAGATTTGCTGACTGAGCGAACGGTTTTAATGCTTCCATTTGAGAAAAATTTTGGGCTGTTTAAGTTTTTTGTGAAGGGCCGTGATTTTGATTGCTTTCCATCAGAATTTGAAATCAAACCTACACACCCTCATTCTTTCTCGGGTTGTTATGATGTTGTTATCCAATCAAACGCTGTTCTAAGAAGACAGCATGAACCCATTCTGTTACTAGTATAAGTAGGATAGTAGGGGCTGTAGAGTAACAAAAGCTATAGTAAAGAGGAGGCAGAGAAAATTATAAGCAGTCGGCGTCGAAATATTTTAAATGACAATTTGAGATGTGTTATGACGAATTATATTTGTTATTATACGAAGAAACGAAGAAATACAATATTTTGTCGAATATATATTGTTATACTTTGATAAATCACTGGTATTTGGTTTGTGAAAAAACATGGATAAATCACACCCCAATAACATTACTGTAGATAAATATATAGTATGATATAAATATAATGACATACTCAACTATAAATCGCTTTAAGAGCTACAATCTCCCTAAAGAAATTACATAATAGGTATATTATAGTATTGGTATAGGTATAGAGGGAATATATAATGGCGGAGAAAATGTTTTGAGCAAATCGAAAACGCACAACTTTAAAACCGCACAAAATCAATATTAGTGAAATGAAATTTGAAATAAATAATTATGAGAACAAAGATAAAAAATATCTTCAGCACATATATAGTTGAAATATATTGAATTCTTAGTGTCAAGTGTGCATTATTTTTGAAATAAATTCCTATAAAAGATCTTCATTGTTTATAATACGAATTCTTCCTTAAAGTGTGCATTATTTATGGAAAATTTTATTTCAGAAAGGAAACAATCTGAACTGTTTCCCCGCTCACCGTGATGACTATCATATAACCACTGTCTTGCCTTAACACCGCTCAAGTATAAGAATAAGTGTGCATTACTTTTGAAATTAGTTGTGTTAAAACGTGGATTTTGAAGAAAAACTGATCTCTCATTAAGTGTGCATTATTTTTGAAATTTAGCGGCCATAAAATTGTGCTATAACTCATACTATAGATTTCATATGTCAGTGTGCATTATTTATGAAAAAAAAATTTCAAGGGACAAGGCACCCGAAAGGGTGATGAATATTCAGTTAGTGTCCTCATCTTCAAATACTTCTTGTCTTAGCAACCCTTAAACCGATCCTGATTGAAATGCCACTAAAGTAAAGGAATAAGTGTGCATTACTTTTGAAACGAGTTCCACTTAAACGTGTGAATTTTTATATACTAATCTCCCTTAAAAGTGTGCAATATTTTTGAAATATGTTCTTCACAAAATTGCGATACTCAATCACTTTTGGAATAGTTTTTATGTCAGTGTGCATTATTTATGAAAAAAGGAGGAAAAACCAGCCGGAAAGATAAATGTTTACCTTGTTTCCTCAACTTCAAGCACTCGATATTCTTTCAAAAATATTCTTAAACCGATCCTGATTGGTTAATCATTTTTCGAAATTTAAATTGTTTTCCCAGGTGGCCTTGATTACCTTTTTTGAAAGATCCTCTGGAGCGTCCCGCTGGAAAAGATTCTCCAAATTGAGGAAGGGCGTTTGTAATTGTCAAACAATTTCCTAATTGTTCAGTAGCGCGTAAAACGAGACCCGAGTGTGTATACATCGCACACTTAATTCACTCTTATTAATTGGAATCTTTTTACCTAACATCGGTGATCCAGGCAAATTTCGATTTGAGAATTTTGTGGACCGTAAGATTCGAAATTCGTTAAGAGAGGGCTGTGTTTGATCGGTCAAACAACCTGACTGGTGGAGTATAGTTGGAGATTGGAATCTACTTCCTGTTATACTGAAAAGTGTAATAACGGTTAAGAGTTTGAGTATATGAAATAGTTGTTATACAGTATAAGTCCTTGGTACTCAAGCTTTTTCCTTCCCGGGCCACACGACTTACAGTCCACCCTCAGAGCCATCTGTATGTACATCTGTCAGTCTGTTTTCGTTTCGGTCATCTGTCCCGGACGTTTTCATACTGGTCAGGCACTATAGTTCAGACTTAACAATGAGCAATCGACCTTTCACAAATTTTCGGCTTACACTGGGCCACTGGGCCACTCAACAGAGCTTGGTGGGCCGCAGTTTGAGTACCAAGGATATAAAGGGAAGTTTGACTCAGTGCAATTCCCCGAAAACTTTTGGCTGTTGTCAGCGAATCTCGAATCTCCAAAAGCTTGGAAGAATGAAATCTGGTGACCACAAGACAGTAAAGATATTTTCCACCACCCCCGCCCCATCCCGTCCCACTCCGCTCTCAAGGTGATTAATGGACCAATTATTCTTAACTGAAAGTAAATTTCCCCAAAATTTTCGAAACAGTTCGTCACGCGAAAGCTTTAATATTTTAAAAGCTCGTTGAAAATTACGTCGACGCGCTTATTTCCCTCGCTGTCGAGATTTTGAAATCCCAGTCAAGTGTCCCACGATTTCGCGGAAGATGAAAAACCACCGAAGGTTTGTGACAGATTTCCACCCCCCTTGAACCACCCCTGATAGACTCAGCTTTCAATCAGACTGTTTATTTGAATTTTTTTTTCCTCGGGAAGGGTGAGAGGGAGGAAAGAAGCCAATTTACCTGATCCCGGATATTGGGAAAAAGGTTTCCTCTCCTCCTGCCTTTCACCCCCATCCCTCATCCCGGGGAAAAAGTTATAAAAACCTTTTTTTGATGTATATAATTTATATAATCAAATACTATTCTTTTATCTTTTAGCTGTCCGACCGAATTTCCTTTTTTTCCTTTTCTTCCTTTTTGTTCTCCTTAATTCGTTTTGAGTTTCATTTTGGAGACTTTTCCTTTTTCTTCCCCTTTTTTGCCATTTTTATCTTTTTTAATTTTCTTTGGTTTCTTTCTTTAATCAACATCTGCCGAAGACAAATCCAATCTTTGTTTCTTAAGTATTTCTCGAGGTCGTATCCCATTATTAGACGATGGAATTAACTTTTGAAACTTTTTTTTTCTCTTCTCTACCAGTGGCGTGTCATCCTTAAAAGATGGTGAAGAATCGCTTCCTTGGTGTTTTATAATATCGAACACAAATGTCACCGCCGTTGTTATAATTGTATACCAACTCCAGGGTCTTGGCTTTGTCCAGTTGTATCTTCTCCTGGATTTTTTGAAAGATTCTTTGTCAGAACTCGTTTCATCTTTGACGCTGTTTATCGTCCTGGAAAATTTTTCTCATAAATAATGCACACTGAGGTATGAAGTCTCTTTCATAAGTACTGGAATATCACAATTTCATGGAGAATATATTTCAAAAATATTGCACACTTATTCCTTAATTTAGTATACTTCAATCAGGATCGGTTTAAGGGTTGCTGAGACAAGTATTTGAAGATGAGGAAATAAGTAAATATTTGTCATTCGGTTGGTTTTGCGTCCTGACATTTTTCATAAATAATGCACACTGAGGTATGAAAATTATTAGGAAAGATTTGTGTTTTTAAAATCCACACTTTTAAATGAAGGTCATTTCAAAAGTAATGCACACGTATTCTTTTACTTTAAGGATAATTTTGTGTTTGAAGATGGGGAAACAAAGTTAACATTCATCTGTCAGGGTGGTTTTCCTCCTTTTTCATAAATAGTGCACACTGACATAAAAACTATTACAAAAGTGATGGACAGAGGTGAATTTTGTGAAGAACATATCTCAAAAATATTGCACACTTGATTAAGTGTTTACTTTAGTGTTATTCCAATCAGCACCGGTTTAAGGGTGATTGCTAAGACTATCAGAATTTCAAAATGAGGACACGAACTAAACACTTACCTTTCGGGTGGGTTTGCTTCCTGACATTTTTTTCTCATAAATAATGCACACTGAGGTATAAAACTGTTCTAAAAGTGATGGAAGATTATAATTTTTGACGGTTACATTTCAAAAATGATGCACACTTTAAAGAGAAATCAGTTTTAAATAAATTAAGTTTTTTAAATGGAACTTGTTTCAAAAGTTATGCACACTTGTAAGAGAGATTAGTTTTAGGAATATTCACACGTTTTAATAGAGTTTATTTCAAAAGTAATGCACACTCATTTCTTTACTTTAGTAGCATTTCAATCAGGATCGGTTTAAGTGTAATTGCTAAGACAATCAGTATTTCAAAAGGAGGAAACGAACTACTTCACTTTTGCTTCCTGAATTTTCTTTCATAAATAGTGCACACTAACGTAAAAACTATTCCGTAAGCGATGGAAGATCACATTTTTATGACAGTTACATTTCAAAAATAATGCACACTTATTCTTTTACTTTAGTGGTATTTCAATCAGGATGGGTTTAGGGATAATTGTGATCAGAGCAAGTATTCGAAGATGAGAAGACGAAGTATATAATCATCTTTGGGTGGCTTTGTCTTTCTAAAACATTCTTTTTCATAAATAATGCACACTGACATTTGAAAACTATTTCATAAGTGGTAGAATATCACAGTTTTCTGAAGGTTACATTTCAAAAATAATGCACAGTTTAAAGAGAAATTAGTTTTAAATGAATACACCCTTTTAAAATGGAACTCATTTCAAAAGTAATGCACAAATATCATTTTATTTGAGTGGTATTTAAGTAGGACATTGGTTATACTATATATTAGCCCCGAAGGGAAGGGGGAAGAGCTTATTACAGTGTTTCATAAACTTATACTTGAAAGGAAGCTCGGAGTCTTAATGTAGGACTTACGAGGATGCTGCACCCTAAAGTATGTCAAGACGCTTACCCACTAGACACTTCATAGTCAGTAGGAGTTATAACTGTCGTACTATTGTATAAATTAATACTATTTTTATATATTTTCTCCTGCAGGCTTCATCATAAAGCTCTCTGTATCTTGCCAAAACTTTTCTTGCTAACAAAAATTTTTCGTGCGTCATATGACAATCTCCTCAATCACATTAAATCGCGAATTCCAAAAAATCAAAAATAAACGACAGCGAGCGAGAGAGCTTTGAGAGCTTTTTTTGAATTATATTCCGGGGGAGGGAGGTTTTGGGTGGGTGAATAAACACGAGAGCAATGCCACGTAACAACGAATCCTAATTGTGAATGAGAATTTTCGAATTCAAACAAACAACAGAACAAAAGCCCACGTTTATTTATTAATTAGGATCGATTGTAGATTGTGTCCGTCCTCCATTTTGTTTTTTTTTTTCTCTCTCCTCTTCTTCCTTCTTTTCCGAGGGATGAATGGTTTGTTGAAAATGATGAAACAACGACCCAACTTATACTCACGAACTGGATAAATTAGGAAATGGACCAAATAGCTGATGAAGAGGCGGGAGATTTATAAACCACGAACAAGAACACATTCAACAGTGAAAGCTTTAAAGCTTTTGAAGTTTATTAAGTCCACCGCGAGGGCGCAAAAGGTTTTTTTTGTTTAAGAAGAGGAAATGACTTTTTAAATTCCTTTTGATAACGTGAATGAAGCGGAGGAGGAAACGCAATTTCATTTTTAAATTGTATTTTTTAAATTTCGTTTTCTCTTTTGGGAGGAGTAAGAAGAGGCGGGATGTGACTGGTTAAATATCGTTTAAAAGTTCTTTTTTTAATTTCGTGCAAGGACTTCAGGATTAGTTGAGCTTTTATTATATCACACAGCACTTGTATGAGGTTTGTGATTCTCACGAATGGGTGTCTTTCCCAACCTTTTTAGGCCATGCCCCACCTTAACATTTCTAAAATTTATATCTCCCCCATACTTACTTTTTATACTATTTTATATACAATATATACTGTATATATATTTATTAAATCAACGATTAATTGACGGACACTTATTTCAAATTGACACCAACTGAATGATGTGAAACCCTACAGCAGTTGAGTTGGGCCATTTAGATGCGAACAACGGGCGTTGTTTAGCGAGTTTTAAAACGTCAGGATTTCCCCACAACAGGAGAATACCTGATTGATATTTTGGTAACAGCAAACAAAATTGTACCTAATAGTTATCTACAGCATTATTTAAAGAATTTGTCTGTTTTCTTAAATTCGTCACCGATATGTAGCATTGAATTTAAATAACCCAAACCAAAGGGTTAAAGTCGTGTCGAGTCCACTTTTAAATTGCCCCCCTGTGGGGCGTGGGCCTCACGAATCACTGCTGTAGAGAATTTTTTAAAAACCGGAACTGGAAGATGAATGCTACGAAAATAGATTAAAGTCTTAAACGAAGAGGAGACAATAAGAGTTGACAACAGCTTCGATGTCCAAATCCTCAAACGAAAAATTGGAAAAAAGGAAAGTGGAAAACTCGGAAAAGTCATTGAAAACTAATTTGCTGACTTGTGAAAAATTGTCGCCCATTTTTTATACCAACTAATTACCGGGTAATTAAAAACAGGAAAGCGTGACCCGTTCCTCTCCTCGATGGTTAAATTCTTTTAATTGTTAGCTGATGAATGAGTACGGTGTCATCAATATCTTTCGCTTCAAATTAACAACGCGTCACCGCAATATGAGTTGATGCTGTTGTGGGTGGGAAGGAGCTGGGTTGATTGTAGGTTGATGCTGTTGGAGGGAGACAAACAAAAATCTTCTTTGTATTTTTTGCAAAATGGTGTCAGGGAGTTTTGCCCACAAAAAGACTCACAAACGGTCCAAAACCCATTTCATAAATAATGCACACTTGAATATAATTGTAAAATAATTTTATTTAGTTTTCAATCGGATTTGTGGGAAACTCAGTGTGCATTATTTATGAGAAAAATTATTTCAAGAGACAAACCACCCGAAAGATGAATATTATTACTGTGTCTCCTCATCTTCAATCCTTTGTTATAATTATCCTTAAACCGATCCTGATTGAAATAGTATTAAAGTAATGGATAGGTGTGCATTACTTTTGAAATATCCTTCATTTAAAACTGTGAACTTTTTAAAAAACAAATCTCGCTTAAAAGTGTGCAATATTTTTGAAATATATTCTTCCACTTATGGAACAGTTTTACATGTGTGCATTATTTTTGAAAAAAATATTTCGAGAGTCAAAACGACCCGAAGATGAATATTTAATTTGTTTCTCATCCCCAAACACTTGTTTTTCTTAAACTTATCCTTAAACCTCTCCTGATTGAAATACTACTAATTTAAGGGACTAAGTGTATTACTTTTGAAATGACTGTCATTTAAGTGTGGACATTTTTGGAACGAATCTCTTTTAAGAGCGTGCAATATTTTTGAAATATATTCTTCATAAAATTGCGATATTCCATTCCACTTATGAAACAGCTTTCACATGTCAGTGTGCATTATTTATGAAAAAAATTATTTTAGGAAACAAAACCACTCGGAGATGATTATTTATTTCGTCTCCTCATCTTCGAATTCTTGTTTTGATCACAATTATCCTTAAGCCGACCTGATTGAAATTTATCAAACTAAAGGAATGAGTGTGCATTATTTATGAGAAAAATATTTCAGAACACTACCTGAGCTCTTTTCCTCTCCCCTCGATGGCTATCATACAAACAATGTCGTACCTAAACAGTACTCAAATAAAATGTTAAGTGTGCATTATTTTTGAAATGTGTTTTTTATAATATTGTGATATTGTACGACTTATGGAATAGTTTTACATAATTCAGTGTGCATTATTTATGAAAAAAATTATTTCGAAAGGCAAAACCACCCCAAAAGATGAATATTTAATTCGTTTCCTCATCTTCAAACACTTGTTTTTATCACAATTATCCTTAGACCGCTTCTGATTGAAATACTACCAAAGTAAATAAATAAGTGTGCATTATTTATGAAATACACAATTGGCCTTTTTCCGCCACAAGAGTCTGTTTCATCTTATATTGAATATCTTGTGTGCATTCTCTTTTTAGATGACGAGTTTGCCGATCACTGCTCTTGTTCTTCGAATCCGATCGGATTTTAAATATATTTCAAGTATCCCTTCGAGTGGAGCAATCAAACCGACTATAATATACATATAATATTCGTTATAATAGGAATACGTCAGTATAAGCTGGGAATCCGGAAATGAGCTTAAGAGAACGGTGAGTAGGCCTACTCTGTTAACTATGATGATACCGGCTAGGAAAATTTCTAGGAAAAGCGATCCTGCGCCCTAGAACGATTTATATTAATATAATATATTTCCTTGCTCTTAAGTATAAACCTAATAACCTACATATTTCTATTGAAGTGGAAAAAATTTTTATCATTGGAAAAGGAAAATTTTTTAGAAAATTACTGAGCTAACATGATTTACGGAAAAGGTCATCGTCTAATTAGTCAGCTATGGAAAAAATTAGTTCTCAATTATTTTTTATTAGTATTGATGGAAGGGATCGTGGAAATTAAAAAAAAGGAAAAAAGGAAAAATATATGATGAATCGTCGTGGGTAGAACGAAGGAGAGAGAGAAAGATGGAGAATTTTGAAAAAGAATTCGAGGAATGTGGGTAAAAGCACTCGAGAGAACGAAGTGGCGGATTAGTTAAAGATGAGAGAAAGGAAGGAAGGAAGGAAGGATGGGGGCGGTACAAGGATAAGACAACAGCTTTTACATGACATTAATTTGAACTTATGAACGAGATGAAAGAAAAGGTGGGAAATTAAGTTTGATTCTCGATGTTCCTCCGCGGTCGTGTTAAACTCAAGTTTCTGAGTTACAGCACACGGAAAAGACAGTCGCAACCGTTTTATCTTAAAGCGATTATGATCTCTATGATTCTCTACAAACACAAAACCTATTTTTGTATTCATACGCTAGATCAGTGATTCCTAAAGTAGTCTATATCGACCCCCAGTAGTCTATGACACAACCTGCAAGGGGTCTACGTCAGCCAAAAAAAATTTAGGGGCCCATGAAACGAAAATGAAGGTCCACGATTGTGTACACTGATAGTACCTACTTACTTACATTATACTATCTTATAATATACAGACATATATTATTTATAAAAGTACCTATGAAGCAAAAAATTTACTTGACTACAGTGAGAAATTTACAAAAATCAATCTCAGGTAAATAGGGGGTCTACCTCAAACCGAAAAACATTGCAAGGGGTCCACGACACAAAAAAGTTTGGGACAACCTCTGCTCTACAGCATGCTCAAGTCCATGCACACATCCACTAGTGTCATCTTTAACTCAATTTAACACTCAACAAGCGGACCACGTATTTTTACGTTTTTTGAATTTTGAAAACCGATAAACATGGCAAGGGGTCTACGACAGAAAAAGTTTTGGAACCTCCGCCCTAGATCATCACCTGCATGAAACGAAAAATAATATCGTGTATACGTTACGGTAAAAGTGATAAATCGGGTGAATATATTCCGGAGAGTATTCATAATCCCCAACTAAACTTCATAAATGTGACAAATTACTGAGTATTTATCACATTTACCGGTTAGTTTATAAAATCTCAAGCTCGTAATGGGGATGTTAATCAAAGTTTGCTCACATCCTTGGCTTCTGTCACTTTGCAAACGACCTAGTGGCCAGTGATAGTGAGCGAACCTCCCAATAGAAGCGGTGAATACATGGAAAGTAACAGAAGTCAAGCATCTGACTAATCTTCTATCGAATTCCCAAATTTTATAAACCAACCGGTGAATGTGATAAATATTTATTAATTTGTCACAATAACCAAGATTTGCTGGCGATTGTGAATAATCATGTCGGAATTGAATGTATGAACCTTGAAAAGATTAATAAAACGGGTTGTTGGGATTTTTTTTTGAAATTGAGGGAATTTTGAACTCGTTTGATATATTTTTTCTTTTTTTTTATTTTCCCCATTTTCTTCTTTTCATTTTTCAACGTGGCATCAGAAAAAGAAGGCAGAAATCAATCACCGTCGCCGAACTTTTAACGGTGATTAATGGCTCACAAAAGGCCAACTTTCTCCTTTTTTCTGTTTTAATAAATTTGTAACAAAAACGCAGGAATCTCGTTTTGGGGTCATAGAAAATTTGTATTGTCATTCAAATCTCATCTTTTCATCTTCGGCACCTTTCCGACCCTGTTAGGTCATCGTTCTGCCAACACAAGTGCTGGAATCATTACTACACTTTGCAATATACCAGATCATTTGTTTCCGGATATTCTTGGGCCCAGTATTTCTTAAGTTTCAGCTTTTATATGCATACTATAGTTATAAACTGCGTTTCAGTATAAGGCCCAAATTTCTAGAGTGCTATTGCTTGAAAGTTTAGTAGACAGAGATATTCATAAATTCCTTCCCTTTTTTGGAATTCAGCTATTGTTCGCTCTTGGAATTCATCTCAAAAACAAAACAGAATCCGAACTAATATAAATTCATTTTAATTATTACACCTGAGAAAAAATGGCGGAAACGGTTTCTCGAACCGCTGCTAACCGTATCCGCTCTTTGTTTATTCACAACCATAAACCACTGACTCGGCCCCAGAAAAAGATCCTCGCTTACTTTCACAAAGGAATCACTGGTCCATACTTTGTTTACATGACGTCACCCGCCCCCAAAAATTCTAAATTATGGTAACCTATTTATATAATATAATAGTATTAAAACCATCGAATGAGAAATATGTTCAATCATTTCCGCGCTCTTTGAAGCGTGAAAGCGTTATCTGAACCACGTGGTTTGTTTTCTATAAATTTTTGTTGGCATCCCAAAAGCGATTTGGGAAAAAGAGTCTGTCAGTTTGTAAATTATAGTTTCTCTCTAAATAATTAACGAGGAGTTGTTTCCCCCCGCTCTCCCTCTTCTCCCCAGCTCCTCCTCAAAGGGAAAGATAAATTTATGGTTGAGATTTGTCTGTTGATTTTTATTTTTATTTATTTATTAATTTACGAAATTGCGACAAGTTCTTGTAATTAATTAATGTAGGAAGGCTCCTCGGGGATTATTTGTAACTAAGCTTTCGTACAAAAAAAAAATATTTTCTTCTCTTCCTCTCTTATCTAATTTGAATTTTTTTTATAATTTAATTTAAATTAAATTCGCTCTTTTTTTAGGTTTAAGTGATTTGATGATTATTTAATTAGAATTCTAAAGCAGTTTTTAGAAAAAAAAGTGAATTTCGAAATAATTTTTTTTTTATTTTCTGTAAAATTGTACAATGTCGTGGTCTCGTGGGCTCAATTTTACTTGGGAATAATTATCTAGTCTTTTTCTTCCTTTTTTTTTATCTACGATTCCTTAACTACTTCCTGTCTTAGATTTTGTGTGGTTGGGCTTTGGTCTGTCCACTAGACAAACCCCTAACTACTATATCCTACCAACAACTAGTTTCTTCCCAGGGGAGAGGTGGTCCCGATATTTTCTTTGAATTTCTGTTATTTTATCTAGAAATCCTTTCTAGTAGTAGCCTAGTAGGCAGTAGTAGCCTAATATGGAAGTGTGCGTTACTTATGGAATGTATTTGTCATGAGCGTGGACCATATTTTTGGAATTCGTTAGCCAAAATGCTGCTACCAGTTCTTTCGCGTTTTCGTGCCGCCACACTATGGCGCCCGCACGTCTGATGTAGATTGTGGTGTCGGTGGAACTGACTCTCACCCTTCCTGAGCACCCGCAATATTTTAAATTCACAACTTATGAACTTGAGTGATAATCGTATATAAATTAGTATAAGATCGCCAGCGACTCATCCGCAATAATTTCTAAATGTGGCGCCGGTAGTCAGCCAAGTGTTTGTAAAACAGTTCATGGTACCACGGTGGGACCGCCGGCACTCAACCGTTACTCTTTTCATGGCTCTATAGTGGAGGCACCGGGCGCCATAGTTTTAATCTCCTTTACCCTCTTCCTCTATTTTGTTATCAACTCAATTCCCTGTAGACTTTGTTCGTTAGAAAAAATCCGCCATTTGGGAATCAAATCTGATGATATACAACTCGCACAACTTCAAAATCGCAGAAAAATAAACAGAACTGGTTGACTGATAGATTGATGGATTCATTCGAAGTGGGAGACTCTTTTAATTGGGTCAAAATTGTTTTAACAGTTTTGCTTTCGTCGACTGCGTGACCCACTTTCCGAATTTGAAATCCGTGGCGCTCGTTTTAGGGATTTTTCCCAAATTTTCATTTTGTTGGTATTTGAACTTATACGTTTTTAATATATCAATAATATCAGCGATTTAGAAAATCTTCACATGAGGTCTTAAAAGGTCCTCATGAATTTGCTTCTTCTTTTGGGGGTTGTGATTGTTCCTATTCACCCAACCCGTGTTAAATAAGTCACAGGTCATATGAAAGCGATTCTATCTCGTTTCGTCCCACTGTCCTCTTTTTAAAACAGCAGTTTTTCTAAACTACTTTGTTATATAATTAATATCAAATGATTAATTCCTCATCACTTTCTTCATCTTAGATGTAGAGCAGAATTTAGCAGCTCTCTTAAAAGCAACCAGAACCCATTCTTCTGACGCATCTAACCCACTAACCTCTAAGCTGTTGTACCTAACCCATCAATTAAGATTAAATGGTGATCAAAATTCAAAATCATGTCCGGACTGTCGATGTATCTCCCGTCCGACAAAATTATCTCCAACTTATGCAAAAATGTTATCATCATAACCGTCATCATCAAAATCAGGCTTAGCAACTCGAAGAAGTCGAAGTAAATATCGAAACCTCTCGCGGAATTTTAAAACGAATCAGAAATTTCTTTTCTGTCGGAATTTTTCCCCTCGCTTTTATCATCTGATGCAAAAATGGCGTCTTTTGTGTAAAAATAATTAAAAACTGGAAGACGAGCGCAAACAAAAGGAGAGAAAAAAAATTTTTTTTTCCTTCCTACAGAAAAAGTGAGAAAACCGCATCGACGTAAAGAAAATTCCGACACCAATAACGGTTATGAAACTTCACTCGTTTCCGGTTTCCTCTCTTTTTATTATTAAAACTTTTTTTCATTCCTCCAAGTGAAATTTTCAAAACCTGGAAAATCCTTTAAAATGAAAATTATTTAAACAACTCTGTAGCTATCTCCGTTTTCATATTAAAGAGAGAGAGAGAGGTGTGTAGTAGGAGAAATGTCTGTCACGGCCTTCTACAAATGAATGTCTTATTCAAAACCGTTTTAAAAGGTCACAGTCTGTATCTATGTATTTATTTATGTATTCATTTATTACTGACAAAATGATTATTATTACTACAATTTATTTTGAATGGACTGGAAAGTAATATCGTGTATACATATTATAATATATGAAGCGAATATTCCTAATTTTGCGGCGATTACTCCAAATCACGAGTGGTTGGCCAAATACAGTATTAATATAAGACATACGGATTGCCGTAGATTCTACCCCCAAAGCCGGTGGAAAGATGCGTTTCAGCCCAAATTTAAAATAACTTAGTCAATACAGTTAAATTGTTTTATATTTTCCAAATGTTATTAATTACAGCAGCACTATTTCACTTTATACTGTTGGAACCAGGTTGGTCGTTGTAGATGAACGAATGATGGACAACACTAATTCCGAACGTATATGTATATTGATATATAAAATGTTATTATAACTATAATTTAGAATCAAAATGGAAAATGGAAGGATCCTGATGGTGCGGAGCTCCGGGACTGAATGAATTTAGCTTCGGTTGTCGGCTGCTTCATTTCACTGTACCCATTCCGGAATTAGGAATGTGGAGAACGCCACAGTACGATACCTTATTTACAATAATATATGCATACTACGGACATCTACTCCACTCCACAAGGACTGTGAAATGAATACCTTAAAAAACTTAGCACATATGTGCCGATAATCAAATTACTGTATGTCACGTAAGCAGGACGAAAAACTAATCGAAAACCTTAAAATTGTTGTAAACGAAAGCAAACTATAGGTGCAACAACCCAACCAGTCGTTCGTCCTGTCGGATCCTGCCCGTTACTGTGGTCAGGATCGCAACCTTAGGCGCGATTGTAATCGAGCACCCTACATTTTTGCTTGACTTTGCTAAATACTGTATGTCTTGGCTGAAAAATGAAATCTATACTAAAATATATTGTAGTCATAATAATTCTTTTATCAATGAACATATACATAGATTACGTACACTCTACACACTTTGATTTATTTATTTGAATTTTGATCTCGTCATTCACGCTTTGGTATAACCGGATACGGGAGAGGATTTGAACTCACCACGACCATACGTATTATAGTCAAGTAGTGTAACCACACCTCCCGGAACAATAAAAAGTTTTGCTGTCGTTACGGTAGGGAACTGGTAAAAAAGAATCTTCCCCTTTGCGAAGAGAGACCAGAAAACCCAACACAAATGCTCAAAAGCCAACCAAAATAAGACCCAACTAGAACTACCGAATGAAAAAACAAAACTAAGCAAAACCAAACTACCAAATCCTTTAATATAAAATCAGAAAGCCTAAGTTCTTTTTATATTAATATTAGTTTATATAGTTGAGGTTTAATATCATTTGTCACCCTTTTTTTGGGTATACGGGAAACGGATTTGATCTCGCGACTATAACTTCTTAGTCTCGCACTTAACCACTACACGACAGATCTCCCGCTTTTTATATTAATATTTATACTTTATATAAACTACTTCCTGTTAAATAAGTTTTACATAATTCTTAGTAGAAAGACGAGTTATCCAGATTGTGGGTAGGAAATTTCTACTAAAGGAAACAACTCTACTACTACCAATTACTAGTACACGATCGGTACTGCTACCACTACTAATATGAAGGGTGCGATTAGTTTTAGTTTAGATTAAGAGGATACTCTCTTGCTTCCTTTTGAGCTTTCTAGTATTGCTCTCTTGTTTCTACCCTACCTCTTATCTCTCTATTTAGTACCTGCTAGCTGTGAGTAGTAATAACGTTACCCACCCTATCTCTTGGATTTATTACAAACCGCGTAAAAAAAGTCTGAACTGAGAAAGCACAGTGAAAACACTCGGAAAAACACGCCAAACGTAAGTTTGCTGTTAGAGTAAAATTTTTACAACAGAGTCCAACTCCGTGCTCTTGTCTATTTCATAAATAATGCACACATGTATGAGAAGTCTCTTTCATAATTGATGACACACTCTCAGACTTTTTTTTCCGTTACTGAATTTTTTAAAACCTGGAAAATCCTTTAAAACGAAAATTGTTTAAGCAACTCTCTTAGCATTTCCGTTGGAGGAGAGGAAGGAAGAGGAGAAGAGGAGGAGGAGGAAGTGGGAGAGAGGGAGGAGGGAGGAAGAGAAACAAA
Organism: Columbicola columbae; assembly: GCA_016920875.1. Lineage (NCBI taxonomy): Eukaryota > Metazoa > Arthropoda > Insecta > Psocodea > Philopteridae > Columbicola > Columbicola columbae. Next base: position 5,886,249 of record JADMLL010000005.1, on the reverse strand, counting down.
AATAAAAAAAACCTGTCGAGGCCTACGTTTGAAATTATTCCGTATAAAATATAAACGTCAATTTATTTTGACGAGCTTTTAAACTCACCCGAATTCGCTGCAGAAAATGGAAGAGGAGAATGGGAAGGAGGGCTGTAAGGAGAGAGGAGAGGATTTATCCTCAGCGGTGGATTTGCTTACTCGTGAATAATTTCCCGTTTTTAGGCTGGATTTGAGTTAACTCCCACCTTACGCACACAACCTGATTAATGACTCCATGCGAGACTCGTATCACTTCGGGTGTTTTATCTGGAGAGAGAAAGATAAAAATCTACTTTTCTGCCGGGGGGTGGAGGAGGAGGAGGAGAACGGCCACGGGACAGAGGAAAGGATCGACTAGAAATTAATCCCCCGAGTGGTTAATTACTCTGAAATTTGCGGTTGGACTCGTGTCGGTTGATTTCGTTTCTTTTCTTGGAATTAGTTTTCTGTTGCGGAGATGTGTGTTAATGGCGGACTGTTTTCTTACTTTCAGTTTGATGAGACGACACTGAATAACACCTACTTGGAGTCCTTCATACGAGTCTTTGATACCAAAAGGAATTAGTCTCCGTTTCCGGGTCAGTGACCCTCTAGCGAAAGCCACAGGGTGTAACATATTCTTCGACGAACAAAAAATTATTTCGTAAGTGTTAACGATGAGTTTTAATTATGTTTGATGACGTCATTGAGACGCAGAAATATTTCTTTCGTTAATCTTCAAAGATTCGGTCTCGATTTATGCGGTGGGTTGGCTCAACCAAAATTCAAACAGTGAACTCCAAATGGTCCGACCAAACTCGAACTTTAAGCGTGAAAGGAAAGATTAAAGGTACATGAGATCAAAGTGTGCATTACTTATGATACAAAGTCCTTCTAAGTGTGCAATATTTATGAAATGAGATCCTTTCAAGTGTGCAATATTTATGAAACAAGGCCATTTTGAGTGTGCATTACTTGTGAAACAAAGTCTTTCTAAGTGTGCTATATATATGAAATAAAGTCTTTTCTGACTGTGTATTATATATGAAATAAGTTCTTTTCAGTGTGCATTACTTATGAAATGAAGTCTTTCCAATTGCACATTATTCACTTGTATTTTTGCTCAACTTTCAAACGCACAAATAAAATACGCGTAAAATAAAACCACAACTTGTTGGCTAGTTTGAAAAATGTTCGGAAAAACTTTTCATATCGGTTGTAAGGAGATGTCGATGTATTACAACCCCTGAAACCATTTTTACAGATAAATCGACAGCGCTCTCTTATCGAATGAATTTGATGCGACAGCCAAAAACCAGGTTTTTGTTATTTCAGCAAAACAACTTCTAAAAGTCGGGGAAAAAGTTAAATTTTCGAAACAGGAAATGAAAATGAAAGTTGTAAGTTTTTCATTCTGGAAAACGTCTCACTCGGAAAATGGGAAGAGAGCGGCGGGGGAAGTCTTCTTCTACTCCGGAACATCTTCTGCTAACTTACAAAACTTTGTGAGTGAATGTTTCCGTCGGAGTAGATTCTCAAACTTGGGGATTTTTTCCTTTTGAAACGAGCTTTCGACTCCCCTGACGGTTACTTTCTGTTTCCTAGACTTAATTCTTTTCTACCTCCTCCTCTCCTGAAAAAAAAGTTTTGACTGGAGGAAAGGAGATTTTCGGGGGGTTTTCGGTACTGTAGTCAAAAATTTCGTATGAATAAACGGAAACTGAGAAACGTGTAACCGCACGTGCGTAAATAAATTAGAGAAAGGAAAGTGGGTGACTTAACGACTTGAAAAATCGAGTAAAATGTTGAGCCTACCTCCCAGCATCCCTACCGTCCTCCTCGTCCTCCTCCCACGAAGAAGGAAAATTTGGAAACCGAATGGAAACTTAATTAAAAGGAAACGAGCACTGATCTGAGCACAAAGTGTAAGTCTTTTGTTTCTGACGAAGATTTCCGGAAAACCGTTTCCCGGAAAAGAAAATTTTTGATGAAAAATTTTCCCACCCCTTAGCGAATTCTTTTTGTCTTTTTTCCCTTTTCCAAAAACTTCAAGGACAACAGCGATTACGACAACGACAGCGAGGCAAACATTAAATGATTTTTTCTTTATTTCTCTTCTCCTCATCCTCTACTCCTCCGAATTTATTTTTATGTGTTTGTTTGTTTATTTATTTATTTATTTTTTTCCTAGAATTTCCTTCAATATTCTGAGGATTTTCCTCGAGAATATTTATTTATTTTGTTTCCATTCGTTCAGAATGTCAATTCATAATCACACAATTAAATTATCAGAACAAATCGATAAGAAAATATGAAAAGTCAAAAGTGGAGTTTATTGGCTGGGAAAACTCGGGGAAATTATTTGATAACAATAAAAAGGCTCATTCCAGTCATTCTGTGGTGGAAGATCAACTCTCCTCCTCCTCCTCCTTCCTCTCGTGCTGTTGTTGAAGCAACCCCTGAATTGTTTGGTCATTGTAGTAAAGCTCTCTGGCTTTTTGTTTTTGCTCAGTCAAGCCTTCGATAAATTGAAATGATGGGATGGAATGGGGGTGGGGCGTCTCGTGGTCAAGAGGTCAGCGAATTCGGCTTCTGAACTAGCGGTCGCGGTTTTAGTTCCCATCGGGTCAATCAAATTTGTTTCCTTGTTTTCGGGAGTGGAGAAATCGACTATCAACTACTCCCATGTTGTTTAGAACCCGTAACGACGTCGTGTATACGTATACAAGAGGAAGTATGTCTGGGAATATATACCGGAAACGAATAAAACGATTTTAGCCGAACTTCCTGGATGTATCAGTTGAATTCACGCTGGAAACACTATCATCAAACCTTCTAAAAATATAAAGGAATTTTCAAAAAGGAAAACTGCCAGAGTTATAAAATCAACGACTTCCGTTTCATACTCTTCCTCCCCGGAATCTCCGAATAAAACCAAAACTGCAGCGGCAAAAATATGGAAACAGAATCATTTCACAGCGGCTGTGAGCAAGATACGACAGACATTGCGAGGGCTTTCGATTAACAGGTTGTTAGTTCGGAAAATTTTTGACGGAGGAAATATTTTGAATCGCCAAACCTCATTTCAATGAGAAGCTGTCGGCAACAATAAGTCCCTGCAGAGAGTGGTCTGAATCATAGATGAAGGGTTGAATGGATCTTCGCTTCCCGGTGTCATTATCATTTCAGCAACTATCAACTACTCTCATATTGTTTAGGACCCATAACGACGTCATGTATACTTATAAAAGAGGAAGTATGTCTGGGAATATGTACCGGAAACGAATAAAACGACTTCAACCAAACTTCCTGGATGCATCAGTTGAATTCACGCTGGAAACGCTATCAGTTTGACTGGCTGTTTGAGCCTGGATGTCTCGCAGCAGAAGTTATACTGTCATTGACCTCACAACCCAACGAAATCATGGTTGATATTCTGTCGTTTGCCTTCAGTTTTATAGGCACAATTTTTGACCAAATTCATTTGAACTATGTTGCAAGCTATCATCATGACCTTATTTCATAAATATTGCACACGGCTATGAAGTATTTATTTAAAAACAATTCGTGTTGCCGTGAAGGATTCGTTTCAAAACTAATGAACAGCTATAATATTATTTTTAAATTAGTTTTATAGGTAATTCGTTTCATAAATATTGCACAGTTATTCGAATAATAATGTATGATTTTCTGAGTAATTATGAATTACCGAAATTATTATGGTATATTATATTCGGTAAAAGTGATAAATGGGCGATTATTCATATTCACCAGCTTTGGTGTGAATGTGACCAATTACTAATATATTTACTTTTACTGGCTGATTTATAAAATCTCAAATTTATGTTTCTGCAGAAATAGTGACATCATTCCCAGCTCTATTTCACATACTGGCACCACACCAAATTTATGTTTCTGCAGAAATAGTGACATACCAGCCACTTCCTACTGAGCAGTCCACAGCAGACACATTTTATGAAATAATGACCCGGTTTGTGATAAACCCAACAAATTTTTGTATATATATACAGAAAATAAAAAGATATCAAGACAGCCCCACAATATAAGTGGGAGTTAAAGAAGATAATTCGTTTCATAAATAATGCACACTTGTTCGAGTAATAATACATAATTTTATATTAATAATATGCGGACTGGAAAAGTATTACGTTACGGTAAAAGTGATAAATAGGTCGAATTTATTATATATAGGCCTCGGCGATTATTTATAATAACCAACTAATCTTGGTAAATGTGAAAAATTATTGACTATTTATCACATTTACCGGTTAGTTTATAAAGTCTCCAGCTGGATGGGGGATTTATATAAATAAAAGTTTGGTCAGATGCTTAGGTTGTTATTTCTTCTCATATACTCGGAGGTTTGTAGGCTTTTATTGGGCCAAACTAGTTGGCTTGCTTGGCTTCTGTTAAATTAGTCCAAAACCCTTTAAATTTGATTTCGCACAGTGTTTACTCCATAATATTGAGAAATATGTCAGCAAAGTTTGCTCGACATCGGTTCTTAATTCATAGCGACACAAACAAACAAAACTTTATTTATTTATGTAGATAAAGGTCATGGCGTTGTTGTGATAACTGAGTCAAATTCGAAACTGAATCTCGAACAAAGTGCTCATAGGCCGTTTCAGTCGGATTAGTCAAACAAGGAGACACTACGCTTCGTCGGATGGGTTGAGCTCAACGAACGAAGGCAAAATGGAGGTTGGGGGCTGAAGGGGGGTGTTTTGGTTTATTCATTCCGCCTCCCAAATTTCTAAGAAAATTTTCATCTCCGTGATATCGTGGACTTGCTCTTCATTTATTTAATCAGTTGACAAATGTTGAGGATCTCTCGTCTTGGTGAGAAGACATCAAAACCAAGAGACAGTCGAATGACCATTTTGGCAAAATGGAGACCCTGAAGTTTGTAGTAATTTATAACCGATTTATATAATTAAAGAAAGCGATTATCTAATTCAGTTCCGACACCAATAATGTATACAATGTATAGTTGGGACAGGTTATCCCAAAACTTGACACCAAAATATATACCAATCGAACGAGAATCGTCTGAGGATTGTCCGGACCGAACACCTCTTGACTGGACCTCTACACTGGACACTCGACACTGACTCTGCTCTTGTACTACTAAACCCGATACCGATACTCTGTTTACTACCCCTCCTAAGACTGGCTGTTGAAGTAGTGTTTATATCGTAGGCAAGGGATTAAACTTCGACTTGGAGGGTTGAAACCATGAGTCTCAATTCGTCTTCCACCCTTGACCATAGGTGACTATACCCCATCCTCTAGTTCTTACTAGACAAACAACACGGGTGATTCATAGGGTCATTTGGAAAGCTAGGACACGGATGCCTTGGGTCATCACAACTTGGTAAGCCAGAAAATGGGTTGTTGGTTTATTTTATGGGTCTTTGCTTCCTCCCAACACTCCAAACCTCACTTTTCCAGTTTTCATTCGAATCCAGAGGTTGTTGTCTTCACTACCAAAAAATTCCGAGTTTTCAACGTTTTAGAATGTTCTGGTTTCCGTTTCCTGTTTTATTGGTTTCTGGTTTTCCTACTATTTCCAAAATTTTTTAAATTCAAGTTTAAACACACAAAGTGGGGGTAAGGGACGTAATAGCAGAGCTTGGAGTTCACGTTTCACGGTTTGTAAACCTTGTCCACGGGTTGGTCTCTCTATCTCCTTGATAAATGATTCATCTCATTAAAATTTCACGGAGGCGCTTATAAATTTGATCTTGTCGGTAATTCTCAAGGAATTTGGAAATGCGAAAGCGCTTAAAATGAAAATGACCTTTGTCAACATCGAAAACATTTAGTTAAAAAAGAAAAACGGAAAACAATCACAACAATGGCACTTCTGTTCCCGCAGGAAATTTTCTTTTTTTTTTATCGAAAGGAGCTTTGAAGTTCGGCGAATGTTTGTTTTGAGCTAATTTAGACCTCGAGCTTTTAAAAAATTTTTATTTTTAACTATTTCTTGTTTGTTTTGAGTGAGGAATTATTAAAAGAAGACAAAGAATTTTATTTGGAAGGAAAAGGACGGAGTTGGTTGAGTTTCCGCTTCCTGTTCTAGAAAGTCACGCCTTGTTTTTGGAATTCACCTTTCTGTCGTTTTATCTTCCCGCCTTTTTCTAATCAAAAGCTCTCGAACGTTTCTACCACGATTCAAATCGCTTTCGGGTTTAGTTTTATTTATTTATTTTTGTCATGGTCGTGTATGAATCTTCCTCTTTCCAACAATACCTTTTTGAGCAAGCCGGTACAGGTTTTCAGGAGAGTCTGCTTGTCGAATTAGCCACCATCTGGGGTAGTCTGTCATGGTTTATTGGTCTTTCCTTCCGTTTGCTTTGTCTTTATGTCGGTCAAAGCTTTATTTCCTGGACTAGAATGATAGTCTGTTGATGATGGTCTATGTCTACTAGTCTATGATGGTCTGTCTGTCTGTCTACATAAGACAAACTGTTATTCAAGTGGTACTCAAGCTCTTTCCTTCCTGGGCCAAATTTCCAGTTTGATCATTGCGACTGGGCCACACGACTTACATAAAAAAGTCCAAGTCCGGCTTTCGACGCGTACAGTCCACCCTCAGGCATCATCTGTATGTACATCTGTCAGTCTCATTTCTGTATGTATTTTCTGTATATTGTCCCATAAAGATATATTGAGGCAAACAATGTTAGCAGTTTCTGAGAACAGACCCCAACATTTTCGTACTAAATCAGGTACTATGTTCCAGAATTGAGCAATCGACCTGCCGCCTGATTTCAGCTAAGTAAACTCTTTGAAATGAATGTATGAGTGACTGAGCTGAGGTAGATGTAAGAAGTAGATCATTCAGAGACAGTATTTCGAAGCATCAACAACTCTTTAATTTTATATAACCTAACAGAGCCCGATACTTAAGCCCATACACAACAGTAAACAGACCACTGTTTTAGCTTCAGACAAATGAACAACAGATAATAATAATAATAATAATAATAATAGAAAAAGTAGAAAACTAATAATGACAAACAGGAGGAAAACTGTAGAGGAAGTAATAAAAGAAGAAGATCAGGAAAAGCCAATAAATAAATAAAACTACAGCCAAAGAAGATGATAAAGAAGAAGAAGAAGCGAGAAAATAAAATAAAATAAATAAATAATAGTAATAATAACAATTCTAGAAAAGTAGTATAGTGTTAGGTGAAGCTATCAGAACCGTGTTCTGGGGTCAAATGGGTTGTGCCGTTTTGGACAGCCTTTGGTCGTGAGGTTCGTCAATCAAGGAAGTAGTGTTAGCATTGGGATAAACTCCCAGTCGGGAGGAGTATTCGAAGTAGAATCTGCCAATATCCTCAGATGAAGGATATAGTCGGGAATTCGATCAGGAGAAGAGGTTAGTCCTTAACAGATGTCAGCAAAACGATTTCTTCTAATTACTGCAGCCAAATTCTTTCTAATATCCAAATGGTTGGTTGGGTTTGGGGCCTTTTATTTCATTTTTATTGATCCTCAACTTTGATCTAATTAACACTTTCCTTTGAATTAGTCTCTTCAGATCGTATATCTTCACGTGTTATGTTCTGTCATCTCGTATTTTAACTGTTTCAGCTAGTTTTTGATTAGAATCTGAGGAGTAAGGGTGGGAGGGACAATATAACGCTGAATACATTTACAAATTTAGCAACAGCAATGGGCGAAAGCCAATTTTTTAAAGAATTTGTTTATTTCTTTTTATTAGAACTCAAGTTTATATTGGTCTCTTGTAAAAAGCTCATTTTTTCTGTTGAGTGGTTTAGAAGCCCTTAAATTACAAATTTTACTTTCGCTTTAATGTTTGTTTACTATTTTTATTTGTTCTGCAAAAATGGAAAAGTAAATAATTGACTCGTGCTTTTGTTTTTAATCTGAATTTTGTGATTTATTTTCTTCTTTGATTTTTGTTTTTTGCTTTTGTTCTTCGTCTTCCTTCTTCCTACGTCTTCACTTTCTTCCTTCATTTTATTTATACTCGAATAAACACTCTTCAAAGAGAGAATTGGAGTGTTGATTGTGGTTTACTATTGTTTTGGTACCTCTGAGTTGATAATATGGCAACGGTTGCACGTTTAGTGGTAGTATAGGTGATTATATATACAGTAATTAGGTATTGACACTCCATCCACACTATAATCCTGATAGGTTATGGGTTCAGACAAATCTCTGAGTTATAATTTGTATACAGAAGTTCGACATAATAATGGAGACACTTGACGTATATGTTGCAGCCCTTCCGTGAATGTAGCTTTGTGGAGCTCCAGCTTTTGTTGCTACTGTACTATTCAAGTGGGTGTTGAGATTTGCTGTCACTGAATTTATTTCAAAAATATTGCACACTCGTACACAGTATTGGTTTCAAAAATATTGCACACTGTACCCAGAATTGGTTTCAAAATGCACTGCACAGTATTGGTTTCAAAATACTGCACACTTGTACCCAGAATTGGTTTCAAAATACTGCACACTCTATTGGTTTCAAAATACTGCACACTCGTACCCAGAATTGGTTTCAAAATATTGCACACTCGTACCCAGAATTGGTTTCAAAAATATTGCACACTCGTACACAGTATTGGTTTCAAAAATATTGCACACTAGTTTGGTGTTGTCTGGCCACAATCCTTTTAATGTTCGTCGGTCTTTGTCTGTTAACTTTGGTTTTCGTCCACTAGTCCTCTTCACCGGTGATGTTTCCCTCGTTTTGTGTATCTGTCATTATCTTGGGTACTGTCACTCGTGAGACGTAATACAGTTCTGTTGTTTTCGTCTCAGATCCTCTCGCTAACCAAGCCATTAATGCTGAAATATTTTTAGCCTGGTCCTGAGATAGTCAAAATATCTGACAACATAAAATGGCTTCTGAACAAAAATTGCTAGTTGACAGTGTATGTGTATATAGATTGCTGACGTAAACACTTAAATATGCATAATAGGCAATATCTAACTAAACACCGTGAACCGAGTACGAGTTATCTCGTCAGCAATTCAAAATATGCTGGGAACTAATTTATCTCTCAGTTTTAGCCAATAAACACACCAGCAGCTTTCACTGGCAGAAAAATTTCAAATCTGTAGCATCAAACAGTGTGTGCAACAACAGTGAAAGCTCAGAAGCTTATCAGTAATCAAAAAAAGTTTTCGAAACTTTGTCGAATCTCAACTTGCAATTAGGTTTACAAATAGCCTCGCAACAGTTTTCAAACTTCGGGACTTTCTAGACGTTTATTTTGTCTTTCGGCTCTGCCATAATTATCATTTCCGTTTCATACTGTATAAATTACATTCCGCTTGGGAATATCTTGTCTCAAAATACTTCAGACAATCTCTTCAAAAAGTTTCCCTCAAAAAACTTTTCTCCAACAGCGAATTGATGGTTCTTTCCCAAAATCATTTATTCTCGGATGTTTTTTTTGGTTTCGACAGAGAACTTTTTGAAGTTCTGGGGAGTAGAAGAAAGTCACTTCCACAGCATTCTACTGTTTTCTGTCTTTCAGGCCGAAGAGATAAAGACTCAGATGTTGAAATTATCGAGCTCAAAAATAAAAGAGAACCGTGGGGAGCTCGAAGGAATGATCGTCGTTTCGATTTCCTAGCCCCCCGCCACTCCCTTCCCCTCCTCCCCGACAGCTTCAACTTTTCTAATTAAAAGCCTCTTTAAACGTTCCCCGAAAAAGATTTCCGCCAGCAGAAAGACCTTATTTTGCGGAAACCTTTTTTTAGGTCTTTTCAATCTTTTGTTGCACGGTTTTCTGGGTTTTATCTTGAGTAGGAAACCGAACGGAGGAGTGGTGGATGAGGGCGGTAGTGGAAGGTCGGGGGGGTGGAAGGATGCTGAATAACACGAAGGAAATTAATCAAACAGGAATTGGATTCGTTTCGAAAGCTCGTTTAATCCTAAAGCTCCCGACATTTTTCCTAGCAAACGTGGTCACATATAAGATCACCGAATTTCTGTTTATATTATATATTATTCTTTCAGTATGTGTTGTTGTTTCCTTGTAAGAAAGGAGAAGAAGATTGATTTTGTTGTCGTTCCATCTTCTGTTGTGACTCGTTTTTGGGGTGGGCTTCTTTTTAATTTCCCTGAAGGGATGACTTGATAAAAGTTTTCGTAGAGCTTTTGCTTACTCCTGTCGTATACTTTTATTCAATTTTGAATTTTTATAAATGTAACGTCCGGCTTTTCTTTTTTTGGAAGCTTTAGAGCGGAATGGGAGGATTGAAAAACGACCTGCATTCGGGAAATCTAAGCTTTGGCAAAGCTTTAGAGCTCTTAGGTGAATTTTAGGCCTTTGCCAAGTTCACCTCTTCGGAATAATTCTGTGGAATTAAGTGAACATCCTTGAAAGTAATAATCCTCTTGGCGAAAACAAAGTCGCAGCTTTCGAAAACACGAGCGACTATATAGGAAGAGAAAGTGAACGAAAGAAAAATTGAAAATAATCTTCAGACGGAGAGAAAGAGAGAGAGGGATGGAAGGGAAGGGAAGAAGTAGCTCGAACGAGAAAACGGTTTGTGAAAATACACCGCCTTCTTCAGGAAGATGTCTGATTTACAATAATTTTGTGAAAAATAGAAGTTGGGTGAGGATAACCAGCATTCGACTCGTTTGTTGATTGTGTGATTTGTTTAAAAAGAAAACCGGAAGTAGGTTGAAATTCGGATAAGTGAATGGGAGAAACGAACGAGAAATCGAACTCGAACTGTATATCCTTACTCCTCGTTTTCTGTTTACTAAAGTGTTGCAGTAGCACGCAGAATTCATTTCAAAAGTACTGCACAATCGGAGTATTAATGGAGACACAGGGGAGATCCTTAACACAGCTGTAGCTGGGTCTTAGGAATTGTTGTCAATTTATGCCAAAGTCTGGTTTATAGGATGAAACGAAGGTATTGCTCAATCATACGCAGAATTCGTTTCAAAAGTGTTGCACACTGGTACACTGAATTTGTTTCAAAATCATTGCTCAATCACACACAGAGTTTGTTTCAAAAGTATTGCACACCTGTTCCCAAGATTAGTTTCAAAAGTATTGCACACTTATACATAGGTTTGTTTCCAAATTATTGACACAGTGGCACAGTCGTACACTAAATTCATTTCAAAAGTATTGGTTTCAAAAATATTGCACACTCGTGCACATAATTCGTTTTAAAAGTATTATACATTCCTACACTGAATATGTTTCAAAATTATTGCACACTCGTGCACAAATTTGATTTAAAAAATATTGCACACTCATATACTGAATATGTTCTTAAAATATTGCACAGAACTTCTTTTAAAGTTATTGCACACTCCTACATTTAATTCATGTCAAAATTATTGCATACTTAGCAAACTGAATTCAAAAATTTCGCACAGTCGTACCAACAGGAAAGCAACACAAGAAAAAACGTACACTCACTCAACAATTGATAAACAATCTCGTAACAAACATGGGTCTCTCTCGTGAGCTTTTAGAGAGAGAAGACCAACGTGAACGGAAGGCAAAGGAACAGCGTTTTACAAGAGTCGTAGTTATCACAAAGTTAAGAACAACTTGTTCATTTCATAAATAATGCACACTTTTAGTTTTGCAAACTAGACCATTTAAAAAGGGATCTGAAAAATGTCTAACGGCTAATTAATAATTCTTAAAAAATCTTTTTAAAATATTTTAAAACCAATATTAGGAATCGCAGTTAAGAACATTAGCCATTTATTAAAAGACTTCTCATTTTCCTAATTAAATATTTAAACTTTAAACACAAATTAGTTGATCAATTAATGAAAGAGAAAACTTTCTTTCCTAACTCTTTCCCCGACTTCCGCCATCTTCTTTTTCACCCCTCCCCTCCCCTGCCCCCGCCACCCAAATTTAAAACCAAAGTTTAATTTAAAAGTGGTATAACGGTTCTCGTTAGCTTTTATTTATTGAATGAAATTGAAAAATTGAAGGAAACGAACTGTAACACTATCGAACTTTCCGAAAGCTAAGAATAGGATGAATGTGGTTTGTGGGGTTCTGTTGTATATGATAGAAACGCTTCTAGGCTCACAAGTTTAAAAATTCGAGGATGTGGTGGTGGTGGTGGGGGGATGAAATGAAACCGCCTGTCAGTCAAATATGATGTGATAATAGAGTGGGGGTTTGGGGTTGCTACCCTTCAAAGTCAGTTTTTCTACAGGAAAACGAACTCAAGAAAAATAATCTTTTAGAAGATATCGAAAGAGAATCAGCTTTTGGTGGGTAGATGAGACGGGGAGGGGAGTGGGAATAGATTTGTTGTGACATTTTCAAAGCTTTCACGGGTTTATGAGTTCGTTTCGCGTAAAAAAAGACCCAGCGTTTCCTGTTTTATTAAAAAAAATGGAGAACTTTTTACAGCGTTTAAAAACATGTTGAATATTTTATTTGTAAAAAAAGGTCGTAAATTATAGCGGGATTCCTGCGGTTTCGCGAGGCCGTTAATTCTCGGTTTTAACGACCCAAACAAAAAGAAGAAGAAATCACGGGGGCCCTTAATTTGCCAGGGGGCAATGCCTCGGAACAATAAACGAGGTCTCACTCTCTCTCAACTACCGCGCTTCGCCTTTTTTTTTCTTCTTGTCTTAACGGCTTTTGTCTGCCACGTCTACCTAATGGAATTCCGGAATCTAACGAGATTCGGTAGACTTCACATAATCGTCTCGAGGGAGAGAGAGAGAGAAAAATGGCGGCGAGGAGGAGGAGGAAAAAAAATGAAATTGCGGAATGATATAGCTTTGAAAAAGCTTCGGGAACACGTTTTTTGAATTTTTCCACGCGCGTTTTATTCTTAATATGTCCTTTGAAAAACGCTCCCATAAAAAGATGTCGTATTTAAAATAAAAGAATTGAATGGGAGAAATTTCGCGAGAGCTTTTCGAAAGCTCCTTTTTAGAAAATTAAGAATAACAGTCGGAATTTGTGTGTTACGGTCCTGGCTTTTATCTTCGAAAATATTTTTTTTCCCTTTTTTATAGCGCGGATAGAGGAGGTCCTCGCTCCTTTCAATTTTTTTTTCGGGACTGTGTAACATCCCCGAGAAATTTCAATTATCTACGTTGGATAAAACACGTTTTTCGTGGTTTTAGAAACCCTCAAACTATTCTTACCAAAAAAATTTTGGAGTCTTTGGGGGAGGGGGGTGGAAAAAGGACGAAAATTGTTTTTATTGATACATCAAGAATCTAAAACCACGTCACGGAAAACGTGGGATAGATAACATTAGTTAGATAATTCGAAGCAGAGAAAATGCAATTGGGGTGGGGGTGGAGAAACAAATGGCATCCCACGGGGGGTAGGTGGGGGTGGGAGACGAGCCCATCTCCTAAACTTGATGAAAGTTTAAAAGTAAAACTGTGACGTTTGTACCGGGAATGCGTCAGGTGAAAAAGTCTGCTGAATGAGACTAAATACGATTTTAGTTTATTGTCCGATAAAATTGAAGGCAATTTCGCTTTTTATCTACGTAGTTATCTACTACAACCTGCTCCTAAGTAATGAGTAGTTTACACGGTTTTGAAAAGACCTTTCTCACAGATGAGAGAACATCTACAAACAGGAAAGCTCTGAGGTTGATTTACTTCGTGCAACTGTTGAGATATAATCTCGTTTCAAAAGTAATGCACAATTTTACGACTTGTTTACTGTCTTAAGTCCGACCACCCATCTTTAATTAGATGAGTCTCCAACCTATTGGACGACACCCTGGGTCAATTGTCAATTGGACTACCTGGATTTTGCTTTATTGACACAGGTTACGACTGCTAATTAACAGTTTACATTTGGTCAGCCATATTATCCGGTTCAATTGTTTGACTTTGAGAATGGCTTGATTATTGGCTTAATTAATAACAGGAGAAACCGAGGAAAGCTGCTGTAGTCAGCAGATCGATGATCCGGAAAACCGCTGGCGGTCAAGACGGGTAAAACCATATCAGAGCAATTAAACTAATCGAGGGCGCTGGCGGGAAGTTGGTTACTACATAAAAACTGTGCATTATTTATGAAATTTGTTCTTTTATACGCTAAATGCAGGTCACTTTTGTTCCTAACTATATTTATTGAAAAAATCTACTATATATATTATACAAATATATATTTTGCTTAAGCTTAAGAACACATCAGTGTTATACTTTTGCTCTAAGTACTTAGGAATTATGATCGTGTTAGTGAAACAGTCGAGGAGGTTTTGATTATAGAAGTTTCCAGAATATTCGAAAGTAGTTCATATTAGGAGAGAACAATGTTGGAAGAAAATCTGTCGCACCTAAAATTGTAGTGATTCCATCACACCTTTGAATCCATTACAAAAGGTTGACCAAAATCTTGCGCGTATAAATGTGGCGAATATATATATTATTCCCGGCGATTATTTATACGCACTGACTGAACTAATAAATTTGACACTATTGGGTATTTATCACATTTACCGGTTAGTTTATAACATCCCCAACTCGTTATTTGAGCAAACTTTTATTAAACCCCTCTAATATGTGTTGGAGATTTTATAAACTAGCCGGTAAATGTGATAAATATTCAATAATTTGTCATATTAACCCAGCTGAGTTGGTGATTATGAATAATCACCGGGAATTATATACATATTTTGTCCGGTTGATCGATTTTACTGTAGTATAAATTGACGGTATTACTTTCCGGTCCTGCTGAGACAATTTGTCGAAGGATCTGGGAATTTCTGTCGAAGCTCAGCTCACTGATACACAAGCATGATGACTGACCTATCTATATAATCGAATTGTGTCAAAAATGTTATATCAGGGGCAGGTTAAGCGTATTCATTACATCGGAATCACGAGACGAATTTAACCCAAACTGCTTTGCTAAACCTGTATGAGCCTGGAAAATCTGTCAGCAGTGATTAAAGACCTATCGACCCTACAACTCCATCACGAATTGATTGTCTATCACACTTATTCCACTTTTTCGCCTCAAATTAGTGCTAATGACCTAAAAGCCCAGTTTCTTTCGGATTTCACTCATCACGAGAAAATTTTTCTTCTTCAAATCCGTAACGAAATTAAGTCAGCAATGTCCTAGATTAGAGACAGAGAAAAAAATTTTCGCTATAAAAAATAAATAAATAATTCTTCTAACATTTCTTTCTCACTTTTTATAAAATAAACAAAACCAAAAACTTTTCACGCCATTTTGTAATTTCACGACCTGTCGCTATAAAACCGCTATTTTATAGCAGGGGACGCACGCGTAAAACTGATCTCCCTTCTTTCAAAATATTGAAATGATTGTTAGAGAAATTGGAGAAAACCTGTCCAACATTATTTATTGCTCCCAATAGTCAGTTTCTACCCCCTGCCTCTGCTTACCCCCTCTCCTCCACTTCCCTTTTTCCTTCAGAAAAATTGTTTGCTCACCAGCTGGGACGCTACCTTAACCTTTTTTTTCTTCTCAGCTACATTCTCAAGCCAATAATAGTGACACCAAGATGTGTCCTTTGATAAACGACGCAACGAACGAGGGATTCTGTTGAGGATTCGAGATTTTCGATTTATTATGTCAGATTAATAATAAAATGTCAGGTGTTGTTGGTTCGAGTCAGCGAAAGCAACACCGGGCCCTATTAAAAGTGAAAATCTGAGTTTGTGCGAAAGGAAAAAAAATTTTTTTGAGTTTGGGAAGAAGTCGTTGCTGTTGTGTTGTCTTGGTCAAGAGGATGTGGTGAGTATGAGAATTGTGTCAGAAGTTGTAGGTTTTGTGTTGTTTGGTTGTGGTATTTGGGTTTGTAGGTTTAGATGTCTTTGACGATGGAAATGGGGGTAGTCGTTGAGCCATACTTCCTTGACCATGGGCCAAAGAACACGAATTTTGGACGAAAGTCATTCAAATAGTATCTACAGAAAACTGTTTTGTTAGCCGTTCGAGTTGCGTCGCTGATTTGTTGTACTGTACTGCCTAACTCCTAGTTGGTCGCGTGTTCTGTTTATATACTTCGTGTAGACTCTTGCCTACAAGTCTCATGGAGTCTTCGAGCACGTCTCTACATGTCTTAATCACTTGTTCGCTACGTGTTGCCTTAATTGCTACAGTCTGAATGAGGTTAGAGTAAATTAAACTTCTGTAACATAACAGCGAATAGTATAACATCACTATTACCGGCTAAATTTTGTAATTTGATAAATACAGCTGATACAAATCGCTGCAGTGAAGCAATATCACCGCAGAGTCCGTGTTAACAAAAGCTATTCAGCCTGGTACTCGTATCTGTTACACTACCTATTGCTAACTATGATTTTATCCACATAAATTCACCAAACTTTACTTTCTTACATCCCTAACATTAATGGTTTTAGATAAGAAAGCCTCAGAGATTATTTGGGTAACGCAGATAATTTATCAGTAAGCTGGGAAGGTAGATAATCCAGTAAAAATTGGTGTGGATGATCCACGAATAAAAAATGACTTTTCAAAGATGCGCTTTATTTCATAGATAATTGGCAATTTGTCTAGCTTAAACGGTTTTCAAATAGTTAGAAAGGTGGAGGGATGGTAGATAACAGCCGGTGAAAAACGCAGTAATTTGCATTTGTGCTGTTGGATGTGAGTCTATAAAACACCGCGTAATGCTCTCTTGTAGAGCGTCAGCAAATCTCTCCGACTTGTTAGTACCCGAGTCACGAGTCCTGAGCTAAATACGGCTTCAGGGCTTTCACGGGGCCTAGGTAGATAAATTTGTGGTGAGAGTATAAGTTCTTCGAAACAAAATCGCCACAGGAAAGATAAAATTTCTGTTGTGTGTTTTTGAAAAAGTAAATTTTTCTGTTTGTAAACATGCACGTGTAGGTTGTAATTCTGTAGCGTAGCATTTTATTTAAAATGCTGTAGTTTCTCGTGTGATTAGAATGGAGTAGGGTACCTTCTTATATTTCTCAAATGAGAGTTCTTTGACAAAACATACATAGATAATTGAAAACTGTTACAGAAGCTTATTTAAAAATTTTCAATAAACAAATATTGTATACATATATTCATACCCACTATCCATAAATATTTTATATAAAAAAGCTTAAATACAACTTATACAACTAACTTATACTTAACTCAAAGTCTCCAAACAAGTTAAACTGCAAAAATTTTAAGTTAAGCAAGTTGCTCATGTGTTCACTATAGCGAAGAAGTCTTTTTAGGGGTCAAACTCATAAAGTTTTGAATTAAATTGAATAAGTAATAACTGTGCATTATTTATGAAATGAATTATCAACAGAGTATGCCATATTGATGTTTAAAAAATATTTGCTAAAAGTGTCCAGTACTTATGAAACGAATCGTTGAAAGTATGCAATGTTTATGAGATCGATTCTACGCGAGAGTGTGCATTACTTATGAAAAAAATTCTTTATCTAATGAGCATGACCTCTGAAATAAATGTTCAGAATATCGTTTACTATTTATGAAATGAGTTCTTTCCTGATGGAAGTGTGTTTTGTTTGTAGAACCAACGCTTTAACAAAGGTGTGCAATATTTATGAAATGAGTTCTTCACAAAACTGTGCATTACTTATGAAATGAGTTCTAATATATTATAAGTAGTTTAGAATGTTGTGCATCATTTAGAAAATGATTATTGCATGTAAAAATTCTCGATGTGCATTATTTTTGAAATGAGTTGTTGGGAAAACCTCGCATTATTTATAAAACAATTTTCAGGAAGGTGTGTAAAATTTATAAAGCGGACTCTTAAAAAAAAGTGTGCAATATTTATGAAAGAAGTACTTGCTGAATGACAGGAATGAACCCAACGACTAGTATCACGATTAGAATAGTTCCTACCAAGACAGGTAGACAGATAGTCTTTACTTACAGGGGACTGTAACAAATTTAAACTTTCTGGAAAGAAATTTGAATTTAAACGATGTGCTAGTATTTAAATTAAATTCAAATTAAGCCTTTTACGTCCGGTGGGCCCAATTTGATGCCATGAAAAGAGTATCCGTGAGTGCTGGTGACCCCACGATGGTGCCATGCAATGTTTCACAAACACTATGGGCTGAGGTGGCGCCGGTTCCGAAATTATGACACATGCGTCTCTGGCGATCTTATACTAATTTACCTATATGGACGCGAATCACTAAAGTTCATATGTTGTGAGTTTAAAATATTGGTGCTCAAGCAGGGTGAGAGTCAGTTCCACCGACGCCGACACGGAAAAGTTTACATTAGACCTCGTGATGTCATAGTGTTAATATGAAATGAAATTTAATTGGCATTATCTGCTGAACTAGATAGATAATTTTATCGGACAGACGACTATCTCTTTGATGCGGTTCGAACTAAAGATAAACCCTCACCGGGATTCTCGGGAAAGGCTCGAACAAATTTAGAAACTAACCAGAACAGTTTGACACGTTATTGCTTTTGTAAGCGGTGAAATGGCGAGTCTTAAAAGCGAACGCCTGCGTTCCGTCCTCCTCCTCCTCCTCCTCATCACCTTCTTCTTCCTCTTCTTCTTCTTATCCAGTTTCAATGTTTGACTCGCGCGTATAAAAACAGATAAGTTTTTTGTTAGAGTAATAAATTAAAAGTAACGTGTCTCTATGGTTACCAGAGGAAGTCTTCTGTTTGGATTAGAAGAAATTTCACTCCCTCACTGTCCACCCCCCCTCACCGTCCCCCCGTCTCCTGTCGGGATTATAAGAATCTGCTTTCCGAGCATTAAGTTCCTGAAGATGATTATCTCGTCATTCCTTCGGTATTAGATAAAAAGGGGAAATTCCATTTTCGAAAATTGATGTCTTTACGTGGGAAATTTCTCTTCAATTAAACAAATTGAAGGTTTTTAGGCGCGATTTCCTTTTTTCCACTTCCTCTCCTTTCTTCCCGCCTTTTTTCTCTCGGTAATCGAACACCGAAGAGGAATTGAATCGTAATCAGATAAAAGAAAAATGCGCGATTATCGTTTTGACTGCATTAATAGAAAGCCAATTTTCTTGTTACGATTCCATCGGAAGTAGATAATTTCTTTTTCTCTTTTTATCTAACGTTCTTACCGCCGGATGGAATCTTAATTATCCGAGGAGAGTTTCGAAGATTGAGGAAAAGATTTATCTAAGGTTTTACCTGACCTCAGAAACGGATTATTTAATTTTATCCAGAAGATATTCAGTCTTGACCTTGAAAAATAATTTTTTTTTGTAAAGATAAAAATGAAAGGAGATCATTAAATTTTTCACGATTTAATTTTAGAGTAGATAATAGAGACTTTCGCAATGGATTTGTTTCATAAATAATGCACACTTCAAGAACAGTTCGATTTTATTTTACTCATTTTGGAAAAGTGTGCAGTAAATTTTTCATAAGTCTGTGCGACATTTATTAAATGAATTACTCAGAAAAATGTGCAGGACTTATGAAAAGAGAACATTAAAATTTTGATGAATTTATTTTAGAGCAGATAACTGATGCTTTCGAAATGGATTTGTTTCATAAATAATGCACACTTTGAGGAGAGTTCGGTTTCCTTTTTCCGGTTTCATTTGTTTTGAAATTTAGGACGACATATTACGTAAAGTTATTTCAGTGAGCTTGCAATGTCTTCTTAGATTTCAATTTGGGAAACAAAAGAATTTTGGTTTTGATATACTCGTACATAGAATTGTTTCAAAAATATTGCACACTTGTACCCAGAATTGGTTTCAAAAATATTGCACACTTGTACAGAATTGGTTTCAAAAATATTGCACACTGTACCCAGAATTGGTTTCAAAATACTGCACACTTATACACAGAATTGGTTTCAAAAATATTGCACGTTCACAAAAATTTGTACACTTGGTGTACACTTTCAACATTTGCACACTTACGAATACAACAAAGCATTGTACACTCATATTGCAAACAGGAAACTTAACATGTGTTCATGTTTTCACAGTGTGAATTGGGTTGGTTGGTAGCACTGGAACCAGAATTAATGCCGAAGGTGGATTTTAAAGAAATTTTGAGGATGGTATTCAGACAGGATACAAAAAACATGGCTGGATCTGCCAGTGATCACAAGATCTCGTCTAAATTTTTCTAATTTTCAGCAACGAACACCAACAACATAACAAAACCTGAGACTAAATTCAAATTCTGGCTTTCGAGTCAGCGTTTTAGAATATTGTTAACATTCTTACAAATACTTGTTACTCTTCATCAAGAGTTTCACAATGCTAAGAACATTCTTATCATAATTGGTTAAGAAATTTGGTCAAACGACGGTAACGCACTTGACGCGTTTCTAATTCTAGAAAGTATTTTGCCGAAATAGAATTAAAATAGAATTTAACAAGGTTTTAATTGTGCACCGCCTTCAGAGAGGAATTAAATTTGAGGTTTTTCAATTTAATTATGAAATACGTTCGGTTGCTTTAATTAAAAGAAAATTTTAGTTTTAAGGTTTCCACCGTGTTCGCAACTAAAATGTCGCCTACGCAACCTCAACTAAGTGCGTGTACACGTCAATTTTCTTTTCGAATTTTAGATTCGAGTCACATAGCAACACAGGTTTGCATCTTTGCTGACTGAAGAAGAGGGATTTTTGGGTTCCTGTCGGAGTGCCCGGGAGGAAAGCGGCCCCGTGGTCGTACGCGGCAGGGGTTGCTCAGGGGGGTGAAGGTTTTGGCCGAACCTCGCCCGATAACCCCGGGTACTCTGACCTCAATAGCGGAGGACCGTTCCAACTGGAAGTCCTTAGTTGCTTCCCTCACCCCGCGACCCTAACGGATAAGCAGGTTCATGAAAAGAAAGTCGTACAGAAAAGTGTGCAGTATTTATGAAATGAATTCTTTTAGTAAGTGTGCAGAGCAAGTGACAGAATTTTTGATAGAATTGTGCAAAATTTATTAAACGAATTATCCAGAAAACTGTACAATAATTACGAAACGAATAATTCACAGAAGTGTGCAGTACTTATGAAATGAATCGTTTGGAAAGGTGTGCAGTATATATGAAATATATTTTGCAAAAAGTGTGGAACATCTGTGGAACGAATTCTTCTAAACAGTATATAGAGCTAGTAACCTAAATTTCTCATAGAACTGCACAGCTTGTATCAAATAGAATATTTAGAAAAGTGTGCAGTACTTTTGAAATGAATTCTTCGGGAAGGCGTGCAGCATTTATGCAAAAAAGTTTGAAATACCTGTGGAATAAATTCTTTTAAGAAGTGTGCAGAGCTGATGACATAATTTTTGTTAAAAAGTGTGCAGAGCCATTTTTTGTTAAATTGTGCAACATTTATGAAATGAATCGCTCGGAAAAGTGTGCAGAGGTACTAAACGTTGGGTAGTTAATTATCTAATGGATTATCTTTTAGGATTTTCTTTCATGCGAAAGATTGCTTACACAATTCATGTTCATTCCAAACAGGAAAAAGGTTACTGTTCCGGTCCGGAAAAAAAGGAGAAAAAGGTTGAAGATGAGGATATCAAGGAACGGAATTGACAATTTTCTGGTTCTTGATCGAGTAACGAAGCATGAGCAGGAGGAGGCAGGGTGAAGGGGGTGGGAGGTGGGTGAGAAGAAATGACGCGACGCCAAGCATGCAAATTGAAAATTTATTTCCATGGCATCTCAGGAGAGAGAGGAGAGCGGGGGTGTGGACGGGGGACAAATTGTATTCGAGATTTCCAACTCAAATTTGATTCTTTGACGTCGGTGAAGCTTAAAACCCGAAAACTCCTCTCCTCTACAGGAGAATCGACTTACCGTAACAAATGCCACTCCTGAATGAATTCGAATCACATCCGGTCAGTCAAACTCTATCTTATATATGTTGCGGTAAAAGTGATAAATGAGGCGAATATGTATGATTCCCGGCGATTATCTTTATTCACCAACTAATCTTGGTATAAAATTGACCAAAAACTGAATTTTTATTACATTCACCGGCTTGTTTAAAAAATCTCCAACTCGTGATGAATAATATATACTATATCTGGATATATAATAATATTCCGGAATATTGACTTCCTGAATTATTCTCACAAAATTGTATATATTCAACCGATTTAACACTTTCACGGTAACATTACTTTCCGATCCACATAACAAATATGCTACCGGTAAAAGTGATAAATAAGACGAATACATATATGATCCTCGTCGATTATTCATAATCACCAACTCCCTTGGTAAATATGACAAATGTTACAATATTTATCATATTCACCGACTTGTTTATAAAATCTCCAACTCGTGATGAATAATTCAGTAAAAGTTGTCCCAGATATATATTATTTATATTTGAATATATAATATTATCATATTATTAATAGTCACATCATAAATATTCTACCGGTAAAAGTGATAAATTAGGCGAATATATATATGATTCTGGCCGATTATTGATAATCACCAACTGGACTTGGTAAATGTGACAAATTGTTGAATATTTATCACATTCACCGGTTGTTCCAACTTGTAATGGGAAATTTAATAAAAGTTTGTTCAGATTATCGGTTGAATGTTTTACAGAATAGTAAACATCCAGTAATTTGTTACATTTATTAAGCTTACTTGGCGATTATGAATAATCGCCGGCAACTAAACGTGTTTTGCCTGACTTATTGCCTTTGTAGCGGCGCGGATTGTCCTTAACGAACAGGCTCGCGTTGTCTATGGATGTGCTGACCCTGCCGAGCGTGGTAAGCACATACGCGAAAAACGGACAGCTCGTAAGCAAATAGCTGATGGCCCAAAAAAAAGGGCAACGAACAGATTGTCTGGGTCGTCTGAAGAGATGTATAATAATTATAAATAAACCTACATAAGCAAACAACGTCAATCAGAATTCAATCAGTTATACATTCCATCACACTTTTATGGTAACGTATACTTATCACATTTTTCATATTTATTGCCGGTAAGTGTGATAAATATTCAGTGATTTGTCACATTAACCAAGCTTTCTTCGTGATTATGAATAACCGTAACATATACATTAGGTGTGAGGTATAGAACCGACACTATTTTCCGGTCCGCTATATACATAATGTTCGTAGTATTCCGGACAATGTGTGAATGGTCCACAATCCAGAAGTCAAAACAGCAAAAAAAATTTTTTTTACTTCAAAATTTAATCTGGTAACGACGTTAAATGAATTCTCTCTGGGCTAATTCATTTTTATAAAAGTTAGACGTTGAATGATGGCGTTTTGCCATTTTTTCCCTTCTTTTTGAATTTTCAAAAAAAAAAAAAGCGCGATAACAAAACCCATCCGACAGAGTTTTTGTGTTTCTACTGCCAACTGGGAATCCGTGAGAATCGTACACATGTTATCAAGTCCTCACATTAGTTACGGACATTTACTTCACGGCAGAAAGACACTTGACCGAATATATTTTTCATAAATAATGCACAAGGAATTATACGAACAAAAATTAACTTTAAGCGAATTTCTAAAGTCTTTTTTTACGCGGTTTGGGTCTAATTTTTTATTATCACCTTTATTTTGGCTATTACAATTTCTTAAAGTTATACGACTGAATATATTTTTCATAAATAATGCACAGGGAATGGATGATATTATTTGTGCGAAGAAAGAATTGTTTTTAAGCGAATTTTCAAAATCTTTTTTTACGCGGTTTGGGTTTAACTTTTTAACACTATGACGTCCGCAGGTCTCTTGTAATTTTTTCGTTTCGGTGCCGGTGGATCTGACTCTCATGCTGCCTGAGCACCAATACTTTAAATTCACAACATATGAACTTCAGTGGTAATCCACCACATGTGTAAATAACCATAAGATCGCCAGCGACGCAGGCGAAATAATTCCGAATGTGACGTCTCCGGCGCTCAGTCAATAGTGTTTGTGAATATTTCATGGCACCATTGTGGGGTCGTCGGCGTTTTTATGGCCCCACAGTGGGGCCAGCAAACGTCATAGTGTTAATTACCACTTGATTGTTGTGATAACGCTGTCGTAGAATTATGCGACTTGATTATGTATGTAAATAAATTAATAATGTATATTCTAATACATATGAACCTTATTCTAAAGTATATACCGCGACTAACATAATGTTCACAGTTGCCAACTTGACACTTAATGCTTACTAACTGTTATATGTATAACAATTACTTTCACGTAATTTGTTTTTCTCTTTTTATTACATAGCGAAATTGCTTTAGCTCGAGTTTATACTCTTCGCGTAAAACGAGTCCCCACTACACTCAAGTTTATTAATTTTTTTCATTTCCCCGATTTTCTTTCCAGTCATTTGAGTGGATCAGCAACGAAGAACTTCGACTTTGGCAAAAGTATAATTTTGAGAAATTTCATAAATAAAAAAAAGGAGGAGGCTGGAGAAGTAAAAATGGCGTCGGGGAGATATACTCGAAACATTGGACCGTTTCCAATATCCCAAGAAGAAACCATTCATGTGACAATCAAAGATTTTCATCTTTAAGAAAGCCGGGTCAGTGACCTTGAAATCTGTTTAAGCTTTCGGGTGAGTGGGTGACGGCTATTTCCCTTCCTCTCTCCCAGACGGATTTGTTTTATACACGTCTCGACATGAAAATAAATAATAAAAACGTTCGCGAACGGCTCGTCGAATTTTATTCATCGAAATGAAAGGGAAAAGTAAGTGAAACGATATTTAGAGCTTTCACTCGATTAACCGCTGATGGATCAGACAAATGGATTTTCTCATTTTCGTATTGCTGTCTGACAAGACAGAACGGCTTGAACGTGTTAAAAATTGTTTTAGTTTAGACCCGAACGGATTCAGGTAGGGAGAGAAAGAAAAAAAAATTGTCAACACTCACCTATTTGAATATATTCAAAGTGGAGCTTTTATGATGACGTCACATAATCCTGAAACAAAAGGAGACGTGTTTAGAACAAAGAATATAAAAAGAGGTGGTAACCGGAAATGGACTTCGAAGCTTGTTTATCCACCTCCGACGTTTACTGTTTGACTATAAGATTAGCTTTTTTCGTTTTGTTTTTTCTTTTTTCTAGCTTTTCATTGTTTTTGTCAGAGTCCCAAAATCTGTTTTATGTTTGACTTGAGCATTTACGTCAGGAGAGACAATTTTGACATAAAACAGACGTTTATTACGCTCTGGAAATCGGATTTGTGAAACACCGCACTGTTTCCTCCCATCTTGATGCTCTTAAAGTTGTGTAACCACGAGAATCATATTAAGTGTCATACACCTCGATTACGGTAGGTGAGAGAAGGAAGCTTTTATCTCTAAATGGCTACTTATGCGAGAGGAATTTGTTTTTCCTGGAGCTTTCATGGTCGATGGTTGTTAAAAACCGCTTTTCCCGGGGACACGAAACCCGTTGGAAACTAGTTTTCGGGGAGGAAGTGAATGCATTAAGTGAGCACTCCACAAACTGTTCCCCTTCGCGAGAACACTTTTCCAAAAATTTTTACAGCTTCCGCGTTTTATCCGTTCTTATCTTTAATTACTCAGTCTTTTATTGGGAGCCTCTCAAAAAAGGGAGGTTTGTAAAAGTTTAGAAACCACCATGGTGGTGTGTTTTATGAGGAAATTTGAAAGAAAGTTCCGGAGGCGGTTTTTTGGACAAAGCTAACGCTCACGCCAGAGGGAGATGAGCTTTTGTTTGATTCTCAAGAGTACAGAAACTTCTCGAACGCTCTCTTTTGAAGGATAACTTCGTACTGTCACTTTGTATCTGTTGGAAAGTTTTTCTAACCGAAACGATTTATCATCATCATCATCATTGTTACTTACAACTTTCGCTGTCTAAGTCGTTTGCGTACTTCCGGTTTTGATGAAACTACCACGCGAAATTGAATCAACACCATGTTTTTGGAGAGGAAAATCCTTCAAAACCACAAAAATGGACAAAGTACTCATATCTCCTGAGAGATGTTGTCTTCGTTTTGATGACGTCATCTAACCCATCGCTTAAGGGAAATTGGGTTAGGCGGAGGTACGAAACAGAAGCTTTGAAGCTTTTCGTTGCGTTTAAAAGACTAACTGCTACTCAGTAAGTGTTGCTACTTGTTTCACTCGTACAAGAAGTTACTACCAACTAACACTCTCTAGAAAAAGTTGACAAGGGTTCGAAACCATGAAAGGAAACAAGAGAAGTGTGAGAGAACTCGAAAAGGGAACAGGAAGCTACAGAAGTTACCAACCGTTCGCATAACCCAACAGCTGAAAAATCGAAAGGAAAGTTATGATACATTAAAAAAATAACAATCCCAAAGGGTACTGTATGAGTTTTAAACCGAAAGATACGACAGCCATTTAGAATTAAAAAGAAGGTTTAAGGTTGAGGGGCTGGGGGGGGATGAAAACCCAAAAAAACTTTTCCCACAGCCAAAATCGTTCAGTATTGTATCGACAATGATAAGAACATTTAGTTTTTCAACTTGATCTCTTGGGAGCAATGACTTTCTTCCTCTCCCGATTACTCCGATCCATTAAAAGCGCCATCCTCCTCCTCCTTCTAACTCTAAGGAAGGATTCTGGGAAGGAAGAAAAGCTCTAAACAGGATTGTGGGGTGGAAGTCTAGTTAAAACCAAGTCTCTCATCCTATTTACAAAAAAATGGTAATAATTACTTCTGTTAATCACATCTTTTCCCTGAGTCAGGAAAACTTAATTATGAATCATATTACAGAGCCGTATTAAGGAACTAAGATTTATAATTCTCGAAAGCACGTTTAAAAGCTCAAGATTGTGCGCGATGATGAGTTCCATTCTTATCTATCTCACCCCGGGATGGTAACAAGGTAATAAGGGAAGGTTAGATTAGGTTACTCATAATTTAATAACGGAAGGAAGTGTGTGAGAGGAAGACAGGAAGATGAGGAGGAGGTGTAGAGAAATAAAAGGTTATGGCAACGGTCAAAGTTCGTCAGCCAGTTAATTTCTTTTTTAATAGCGAAAGGAATTTTAATTATTGTCATCATTTTCCTGACGCAAATGAATGATATTAAGTTGGCATCACTGAATTTTAATTTTTTTTTTGCTTTCCTGAAGAAGTTGCAAGAACTTAATTTACCCAACTCTTATCGTTTATGTTTATTATTAAACTAACTCCGGGCTGTTGAAGATGTTACAGTCTTCTGGGACTGAGGAGATACTTTGGTGGTGGTGTGGGTACAACAGGATACGGGAGGAGGATTTGAACTCGCGACTATAACTTCTTAGTCTGGGATTTTAACACCACAGACTTCCTGAGAATTAAGTGTTTAAGAAACACCCAATCAGGGCCGAGTACAGGACAAAAGCCTCTCCTCAGCCCTCACCCTAACCCATATAATGATCTCAACATTCAATTTCAACTACAAAGCTAACCGAAACTACAAAAGGACAGTTGAGGAACACAGCAACACAAAAAACTCTAAAACCAGATCCTTTCAATCTCGACCGAGGTGTTAGCTGTAATAATTCAAACCGGAAATTCTAGAGAGAGAGAGACCAAAACCAAAAACCAGAAGATAGTCTAACTCGAACTGACAATTATGGTCTTCCACAAATCTTTCATTAATAAATAAATACTGTAACACTATAAAAAGGACGTTAACCTATACTGTACTCAAAGCCGGAAGTAATATTTATATAATTATTGTTGACAAAGTTCGCATAGTTCTCATCCCAAAAGTCACCCGTCTCTGCTGATGACATTTCCTCCATTTCCGGTTGTTTGATTCTCGTGATATGTCACTTGCTCTTATTGTTGCCTCTGTCACTTTGTTTACTGATCATTCTTTTGTAAGTGACAAACAGTCATTACCGACCATTCAAGAATGATGAGAGGGGGATGTGGGGGGATGGGGGTAGTAGTTTCGCTTATCTTTGGCAATGTTCCGCTCGGTTTGGTTCAGATTTGTGTTTCTCGTTTAAAACTTTTTTGAGGGAAGGGAGACTGGGTGGAGAGTTTATAAATATACACAATCTGTCTCAAAATGAGACAGATCGTTTATTAATTTGTAGAGAATTGGTTGATATTCCCTCGCTGACACAGAAATAAATTGATTGACTCGTTCGATTAGGTCATCAAATGAGTTTTGTATGTCGTTGATGGGAATACTGTTGGCTGTCGTCATCCGATTTTTTTTTCATTTTGTGATTTCCTTCATCTGGTGACTGCCATTCAGCTGCCTTTTGTTTCGTGTTCATGATGGGAACACCATGTTTCATCTCCAGCCACAAGAGCTTTTAAAAAGCTTTCATCATTTGAAGCATGTTTGTTGATGTCTGTTGTTATGTTCTGTTCGTTTGTATTCTTGTTCATCGATCAGTTGATTTGGAATAAACTTTAAATTCAGAATCGTAAGTTTTTCAGTTATGCGAATGTGACAAATAGTTGTTTGTTGGTATGTTCATCCCCATTTCCATTAATCCCAATCAAGACCTCTCGAAAAGCCTTACTTGTGTTGACTTTGGGTAGCTGAATCCAATCGGTAGCCTGTATGTCTGTAACCCCCCGACTTCTTTAAATCCTTGTTACAACACAAAGACCTCCGGTTTCTACTTCAAACGTTTCGGTATCATTTTCACCAATTTTACAAACAAAATTTTTGTCAAAATCTGATGGCACAAAAATTTCATAGCACAGATTCCGGTTTATTTTGGGACGGAGGGTCTGTATAAATGGTGATATTCTCAGTGATTATCCTCTGACCCAAAGTTCTTGAAAACCTCAACATAAGATGAGCTAATGGTATTCCAACAAAGTGACGATGTCTTAGTATGTGTCTTACTACTATAATTACTAGAAAATTATTTTTATTACCCGGAAAAGTGTGCATTATTTATGAAACGAATTATTCATGAAAGTAAATTTTTTTATTTAAATAAAACAACTGCCAACCGAAAAAGATCTTGAGGAGCTACAAAACAAGCTAGAGCGTGTGAGACGACGAAAGCGTGGTCCGAGGAAAGGAAGAGAGAAGATTGCAAAATGATGAAGGAGGCAAAGAGAAGAAGTGTTGACAGTGTGGCCGAAATGAAAACAAAAGCACTGTTACCACTTCAGGAATAAACAAAAAGTGATATTCACATTGACTGTACCCCGGAAAATCGTGAAGAGAACGGAAAGGAGAAATAAGAAACAAAGGAAAGTATTTCTCGGGGTTGTTTTCTTCCAGAGTTGGAAAGAGGAAAGGCGAAAATGGAAAGGTATACACCTTTAATGACCTCTTCGCTCGTAAAGATAAAAATAACAAAAAGAAGAAGAAGAAGAGAAAAAAACAAGCGATAAAATAAATAATATATAGCGAGGAGAGAAGGGAAGGAAAAAAAGATTCGGAGGAGAGGGATAATGTGAATTTTTGATGAAGGAAAAATAAATTTCAATGAAGTCAGTGGAGAAAGTGAAGGCGGGAAAGTCTCCGGGAGAAAGTTCACATTAGGAAAGTATGCAAATGTGAGACCTTGGCTTTTATCTCTGACGCGGATCTAAGTAAACTCATTAAAAATTGTCATTTCCCAACTGATTATGTTTTCACCGTATGCAAATATCTGATTCTAACGTAGAGATCGTCCTAATATTTTCTAATTGTGACTGTAAATCAATTTCTGTCCTCTGTTGCCGAACTTCCTCCTCCATCGACTCGTTCGAACCGACCGGGAATTAGCTTATATCCGTCCAAAGTCTTAGCAGCGTAATAATGGAAAGGAGAAGGGATTGTGTGAAGGACAAACGCTTTTTAGAAAGAGATGAGGAGAAATGGGTCAAAGAAGAGATTTCGAAAAGTGGAAGGGTAGTAAAAAGCTGACTAAGCAAGGGTCAGCAGAATCGGAAAAGTAAAGGGTGAGAAAGACGGTTCAAGTAAATTCAATTCGAGACGGTTTTATTCCGGATGGTTGACGGACATTATTAGAGAAGGAAGGTCAGCCATGTTAATTTGGAAATGGGAGAGGAACAATGGCGACACCCAGAAATAGAATTTTAGAATATTAGACAGTTACTTCTGACACTGACTGGGGCTTAAAAGGTTCTATAGTCGTTTTAAAGATTAATTTCCGGATTGAGGGTCAGGTGGATGAGATTCTGACAACCTTAAGATTCTATCACAAACAAAAAATGGCGGACTGTTTCGACTTAACCCTTTCGTTTTAATCATCATCTCAAATCTTCGCTTTCCCTTTGCTGTTGCCTCAGAACTGAAAGCTTTAGAGAGCTGAAAAAAACAAAAATAGAAATTGAGAAGGCCGATATTTCACAAAAAACTTTTTCCCAAGCGCACAAAAAAGACTCTGATTGAGAAGAATTTTCATTTATTCATTCGGTGAATTGGAAGAATGAAAAAAAGTCTAAAATGGCTGAAAGAAAGGGAGAAAGGAAATCCTTCTGGTAATAACTTCATTCACCAACCGTAAAATGAAATCCAATGAAAGGAAATGAAATCGTTGAGCTTAAAACTACGAAGTAATTAGGAAGAAATCAATCGATTGATTTTAATAAATGTCTTTTGACGCCTCCGTCGGATGACATCAAAGGACCCGACTGATAATGGAGTTATAACTTTTCATCTCGCAATTATTACTTATTTAAATGATCGAATCCGGGCTTTAATCCCCGCCTTTGTTTTATGTTGATTTATGTTAATAAATGAAAAACGAATTTTAAGAAAAGGAAAAGTGACTACCTCCCATTTCCCTGTTGACTTCTTCTTCTTCTCCTCCTCATCGTCGTTACCTATTCAAATTTATCATAACTGGAGGAGTTGTTTATCATAAACACGACTAACGATCTGTTTCTTCTTTTCCTTAACTCCCACTTATATTGTGAGGCTGTCTTGATATCTTTTTAGTTTCTGTATATATATACAAAAAATTTGTTGGGTGTATCACAAACTAACATCAGACTGTTTCAGCAAATTTGTATCTCCAGGTGGACCAGTGCTAGACTGACCCATTTAACAACCAAACTGACCCAAGAAATAACAACCTAAGCATCTGACCAAACTTTTATTTATATAAATCCCCATCCAGCTGGAGAATTTATAAACTAACCGGTAAATGTGATAAATAGTCAATAATTTTCACATTTACCAAGATTAGTTGGTTATTATAAATAATCGCCGAGGCCTATATATAATAAATTCGACCTATTTATCACTTTTACCGTAACGTAATACTTTCCAGTCCGCATATTATTAATATAAAATTATGTATTATTACTCAAACAAGTGTGCATTATTTATGAAACGAATTATCTTCTTTAACTCCCACTTATATTGTGGGGTTGTCTTGATATCGTTTTCTTTTCTGTATATATATACAAAAAATTTGTTGGGTTTATCACAAACCGGGTCACGCTATTTCAGCAAAATGTGTCTGCTGGTGGACCAGTGCTAGGCAGACCCATTTTAGGATTTTGGTGGTAGCAGCAGATTGGATGTGGTGTTTCTAATTTAGGAAGCTGGGAATGATGTCACTATTTCTGCAGAAACATTATAAGTTTGAGATTTTATAAATTAGCCAGTAAATGTGATAAATATTCAGTAATTGGTCACATTCACACCAAGCTTAGCTGGTGAATATGAATAATCGCCTCATTTATCACTTTTACCGTAATAAAAATACACCATATTACTTTCCGGTCCTCATAATTTCACTAGAAAATCATATATTATTACTCAATAAGTGTGCAATATTTATGAAACAAACTACCTATAAAACTAATTTAAAAATAATATTATAGCTGTTCATTAGTTTCGAAACGAATCCTTCATGGCAACATGAATTGTTTTTTAAATAAATACTTCATAGCCGTGTGCAATATTTATGAAATAAGGTCATGATGATAGCTTGCAACATAGTTCAAATGAATTTGGCCAAAAATTGTGCCTATGAAACTGAAGGCAAACGACAGAATATCAACCATGATTTCGTTGGGTTGTGAGGTCAATGACAGTATAACTTCTGCTGCGAGACATCCAGGCTCAAACAGCCAGTCAGACTGATAGCGTTTCCAGCGTGAATTCAACTGATGCATCCAGGAAGTTTGGTTGAAATCGTTTTATTCGTTTCCGGTACATATTCCCAGACATACTTCCTCTTGTATACGTATATATGACGTCGTTATGGGTCCTAAACAATATGAGAGTAGTTGATAGTTGCTGAAATGATAATTACACCGGGAAGCGAAGATCCATTCAACCCTTCATCTATGATTCAGACCACTCTCTGCAGGGACTTATTGTTGCCGACAGCTTCTCATTGAAATGAGGTTTGGCGATTCAAAATATTTTCCTCCGTCAAAAATTTTCCGAACTAACAACCTGTTAATCGAAAGCCCTCGCAAGGGATGTCTGTCGTATCTTGCTCACAGCCGCTGTGAAATGATTCTGTTTCCATATTTTTTGACGCTGCAGTTTTGGTTTTATTCGGAGATTCCGGGGAGGAAGAGTATGAAACGGAAGTCGTTGATTTTATAACTCTGGCAGTTTTCCTTTTTGAAAATTCTTTTATATTTTTTAGAAGGATTTTTCGGGGGTGGGGGGTTGAGAAAGCTGTAGGTTGTCCTGTCGGTGATTTGTTTATTCAGCTCAGAAGTGCTTTTAAATTTTATTTTCCAAGGGTTTATGATTTTTGCTTTTAATGCACTTTGCCTGGAGAGAAGTAGGTTATACGTCCCTTTTTTTATTGCTTAGAGTATAAAATAACAAAAACAGATTATATAAAAAAGGAATTAAGGTTTCCCAGATTTAAAATTCGACGTAAAAAAGCTTCCTTTTCCCCCGGAGTCGGAAAGAGGATTTTTCTAAAAAGGTTCAAAGATGAGGAGAGAGAAGAGGAGAAAGTGGGGGACAGGGGAAAGGTGTAGTAAGCCCAACTATTGACAGCATTGTTGGGTGTTTCATAAGAAAAGAATTAATTGCCATCGAAGCTGTCATCCCTTCTTTTTGGGTCAATTTATTGATTGTAACAATGGTATACCTACTACAAAAGATGACTGTTAGCTCTTTAGTCACATCTACCAGACCCGATTCCTTCAACTCAGGACATTAATTGCTGATCAGCAAACTATTTTTAAGTTAGCTTTTGTTCCCTCCTCTCGATGTTGTAATAAATTGGACATAAAATTCTATTTTAGTTCTCAAAGGCATTACGTCAGCCGGAGAGTTAAGACTGTAACAGTAGTATCAGGACGATGTTAGTTTTCTTCATCTTGGTTGAGGTTATTTGCTGACATCACATTCTTGAACCTAATAGCGTTTGTAAATTTTTTTTAGGTTAGTTAGCAGTCAAATTTCAGCTTACAGAGGTTTTGTTGGTCGTGTGTTGGAGGAAAATAGAATGGAAGTGGCAGAAGCGAACAACACAACCAAAGGAATGAGGATTGGTTAGTCACGTGATCAGGGACATGGTGTTAAAGTTATTCGTCTCATCACTACATCGAGCTCATTTCAACAAGAACATGAAGGTAAGGATCCTGATGCTTTCTCCAACTACCCGTGAATGTGGATGGGTTATAAATAGGTTAGTTACGACAGATGGGTCACACGTCTCGAATAGCTACAAGTTGAAAGTAACAGACAATGTGACCAGGTTCCAGGTTTCTTACTGTGAAATGAGGATGTGTAACCGCAATCCTCTTCAGTGACACATTGTCTTTCAGTTTTACTCCTTCTAATCAACACCAAATGGACTCCATTCACTGTTGGCTGTTATTCTCATTCAACACCAGTTGTTTAAACAGGAAAAATTTGACTTTGGCAAACACAATGACTGTCGCTTAATAAGCGTTGTGAGATAACTCCACGTCTCTTAAGCTTTTAACCCTAATTTGAAATAATACCTCCCTCTAACAACCCCGCCGCCCACCGGTTCCCCTGGAAAATGTTGCTGGGAAATCTCAAAGGGAAACAAGTGAAAATGACTTTGAGAGTTAACCGCAAGCGGACTCAGTCTCCTAATAAAATTTTCATTGAATTAATTAATCACGACTCAAAATTCGAAAGCTCATAAATAATTTAGACTGTGAACAAAAATCGATTTGCAACAATGTCTGTCTAAATGTTTAAATTCCGCTTTTGTCAATTTCCGGCCCCCGTTAATATCCAGTCTCGGAGGGTTTTCAAACCGGTTAATTCGATTTCACACCGTTTTTGTTCGAAATCCGAAATTTTCTTTTGTTTTTTTGGTGGGGTAGGGGGTGAAACCACATAATTCTATTTTATGCGACACACCATTTGTGCCATTTTTAAAATGAACGTCTTGGGATGAACTGTTATCATTTTCCAGGTTGGGGTTTGAACGATGTGAAAACGCTTGATTAGCTCCCGAAAGAGAGAGAACAGGGTCGGATTCCAGAGAAAGATGAACGTGACACCTTTCTCACCAATTAAGACGTAAAGATTAATAGTCTGCGAAAGGGATGGCGCTAATTAACTTTTGCTTAGATTTAATTTTTCTTTCGCCATCTTGGTTTATGTACGTAAAATTAGGTTTGCGATTTGATGTAAGGTTTAAAAATTTACTTTTTAGGTCACACGTGGGTCATAATCTCAAATTTTTAAGCTAATAAAGGCCTTGTTTGAGGTTTTGATAGCGTTTGTATAACTGAGCATTGCTGACTTGTAAGCTTTTATGATTTGAATGGTGATTTGAATTTTTTTATTAATTTTTGGTCACGTGACTCTTAGTTCTGAGGTCTGATTGGGTTGTTACTTGACTCGTGACACTGTTAAAGTGACCTATAACACTGTTGTTATGATCTAACCACCGGCGTATAACCTATCTCTCTTTAATTATGTGACCCATGGTTATAGGCGTTGAGTTGTGGTCATGGTAGTTATAACCCTTATTCTTGAGGTCTTATATAACTTGATCTATGATCCCAATGCTTGATCTTGTTTAATTTTTGATCTTAAATCATGCTAATCGTTGACTTTCTAGTTACATGGTCTAAAACGATCTAGTCCGATGACTTGTGTTCAGTTGACTAAGCCTACTGTTACTACTAACTTAGCCTACTAAGCCTGTGTTCAGTTAGCCTAAGCTTTTGACTCTCTATTTACGTGATCTTTCCAATCTTAACTTGGTGATGGGTTATTGCATTACTTCCTCATCACATGATCTAGAACTTAAAACTTGACTCTCTGATCATATAAGCTAAGACCTTTCGATTCTTAAAGACACGACCTGTAACACAAGTTATTGACTTTCTTATCACGTGACGTTTGAACTTAGATCTTGACTCCTTGACCTTGAACCTAAACTGACTGATCACGTGACTATTGTACTAGCTTTCGACCCCCTGGCTTACGACCTCAGTCTTTGAACTTTGCACGAGCTTTGCCAATAACCTTTGTCGCTCTTTCGCATTTTCTTTGGCTCCGTTCCATCGACGTTATTCCTTTCACAAACTACATTCCTTGGAAGGACAACACCTAAATTACAAGATGTCGTCTCTGATAATTGGTCGATGATAGACAAATCGGAAGTCACCTTAATTATCTTTCTCTGGTTAGAAAGTTTGGTTTTGGCGATGGGAACAAGTGATATCGTGGCCAATTTTCAAATTAAAGAAAAAAAGTTCCACAGTAACATTGGAATTGATTTAATGATTCGTGGTTTTGAAAGCTTTGGCTTTCAAGAAAGCTCTGCACACAAAAAAAATTCTTTGAAGAAACGAGGTTCAAAAGAACTAAGAAACACGATGGCTTTGAAAATTTATATAAATCAAAGTTTCTTTTTGCGCGATTCGTTGTTATCTTATCTCAAAGCCAATCTTTTATTTTTCCTACATTCACATCCTCTTTATTTATTTATTTATTTTCTGTTATGTACTCTCCTTCCTCTCCATTTGCCGTCAACTCTTTGACATAGAACACCGAGAATTCTAAGAAACAGTTTCCCACCCGGCGACCAATCAAATCATCTATCCAACAAATTTCCGAGAATCGCTTACATCCGTTTCATTAATTAGAATTTAAGCAGTCGAGTGAACAAAATATTTCGCTAACTTTTTACTCCATCAATCTCTTTCAATTTCAGCAGTCACGAATAACAGAGCACCTTTTTGTGGGAGTTTGATGATGATGATGATGGTGGTGAGGGGGTGTGATAGAGAAACAAACCGGAAATTAAAAAAAAGGCGGGAAAGTTTAGAGTTGGAGGAAATTGTTACAAACAGAAATTTTTTGGTTTTAATTTTTGGTTGACCGCTGCTGCTGTTGCTGCTTCTGCTTGTACACCAAAACCCAAAATGAGAGATAAAAGTGTGGGAGGAGAGGAACCGCGAAAGTTTTCAGCAAAACTCGACCTCGTATTTATCTAAAGGTTAGCACGTTACCGCGATGAAACCGCCGTCCGGAAAATTTTCTTCGGGAAATGGGAAAATCCTCGTTTTTCGAGCTTTCTAGCCTAACGGTAGTGAGTTTATTGCTGTTGAATTCATGTCAGAGGAGAAAATTAGAACAACAACAACAGGGTTGCTCGCTTTGATAGTATGTCTAGTAAACGATGAGCTCGGAAAATTCGGAAATTTCATAAATTCTGTCCAGCCGGCGTCAAACCGACATTGTCAATATTTCTCTCCAGGGGTTGGTGGAGGAAGGGCGGAGAGCTTCTCGAAATTTCCAGAATAAAAAATAGAAAGGAAGACGAACGTTTCGTGCCGCCATTTAACGTTCGCATTATGCAAAACTGATGAACGTTTCAATTTGTTTTCCTTTTTTTTCTAAGCCGTTTCCTTTCCCGGAACAATAAGCGACGCTAGGCGACGCTATAAAAGTAGAAGACTGAGGGAAGTAAGTGAACCACCGGCTTAGGGGTTGGTGGGGAAGGGGAGAGGGGCTTGGGAAAGAGAACAGTTTATGCGAAAGCCTGCCTCGGGAAATGGGAACGAGAGGACAACAACAACAGCAAAAAAAATTTATTTCTGCCTTGTTTTGTGGGTTTCCCGAGGGGCGGTCATTTCCAACACAACAGGACGAACGGATTGTGGAGAAGGTGGGGTGGAGGTATAAACGGAATCCGTGACACTTCCAATTCATTCTTCCTTTTAAAACTTTTTATATCTGTTTGTGATTTTTCCATTTTGGTCCAGAACACTCTCTACGCCCCCCCTCCGCCCAGCCTCCAGTTCTTCTCCCATGGTCCCCCCACCTTCAACCTCACCACCAGATTCTTAATTAATTTTCATTTTCATTAAAACTTTTCCCGCTAATTTAAATATTTTTTTTCGACATTCGAAAGCTCAAAACAAAAGCTTCTGGCAAAGAGTGGGGGTGGTTGGGGTTTAATCTTTATGTTTAACTTCAAACAACATAAATTTAAATATTAAATATATTAATAAATAAAGATATATAATAGGATTTTGAGGCGGTGGAAAACTTTTTGTTTACGTAACAACCAAAAAAAGCGGTGACGAAAAATTTCCCGATCGATACTCTGACTGAATCCTAAAAAGGATTTCGTGTTCAGCTCTGATAAAAGCTCGCACAAAAAGTTTTTTTTCCGGGAAGGGAGGAACCCA
The DNA here is from genome assembly GCA_016920875.1 of Columbicola columbae. Lineage (NCBI taxonomy): Eukaryota > Metazoa > Arthropoda > Insecta > Psocodea > Philopteridae > Columbicola > Columbicola columbae. The sequence goes on along the minus strand of JADMLL010000005.1, from coordinate 5,848,739 downwards.
GGGGGTGGAAATAGGCAGATAGACTTGTCAAAAGAATATAGGATAGATAATTACTTGAATAAATGGAGGGATGTTTCAGTGAAAGGATGGCTAAGTGACCAAAACCATTTTTCATTTTTCTCCCACCCTCCACCCTTCATCCCCCAAAAAGGAGAAAGGGGAGGGAAAGAAAGGCTCTGACTTGGTCATTGAACCGGAAACCAGTCCTACATTCTGAAGGAATAATAGAAGAAAGAACGAAGAAGTTGGGGGTTTGAATAGAGGCTAAGACACAACTTCCTGATCTAGAAGTCAGATGTTAAATGAAGGAAGAGGGTAGGAGGTGGGGTGTGAGGGGGGGGTTGGAGACCAAACTCCGGGCAAAAACCCGGCATGGAAAGTGAAGAACAATAGGCTAACACATGAGAAAGTAGAAAGTTTATCATCGTTAAACTCATGTCAAAGCCTTTTTTTGCGCTTGACTAAACGTCAGAAGAAATGATTTTGTGAGGTTGTAAGAAGCAAAACAAGAACAACAACAGCAACAGCAGCAACCGCATAGCTTGTTTGCTTTCGCTTTGATAAATATATTTGGTAGACGAGATTACAGTTTATATATGTGATCAGGGTTAGTAACCGTCTTTGGAAAAACCTGGACGAAGATTGTTTTCTTCTGTCTTCTTAAAAATGAGGTCAAAAGTTTTGTTCTTGAGATTATCATCTAACGAATGAGCAAAAAAAGGAAGAAACAGAAACAGAAGAAGGAGGGAAGGGGTAGAAAGAGAAGAAAGAAAAAGAGTAAAGGGAAAGACCTTCCAAGAGAATTATTACTTCCCTTCAGCTAATGATTGTCCAGTTGCCTTCCTAACTTTGCTTCTTCCTCTCTCTCTCTCTGTTGTAATCAGAGTATGACAGGTCGACTTATGATATCTGTTCCTCCTTTCGCCCCTGATCACGCCTTTTTTGTTCCTTTGGGGTTGGCTACTATAAAATTTTTTTTGTGAGGTTGAACGAAATTTTATTATATCACTCGAGATAGCTTGTAATTATATTTATATACAATATATATTTTGTATATATACAATGTAAAATAAATATTGAGAGAGAGAGAAAGTTGAAAGCCATTACATAAATATTTGTCAAATTTATGTAATAGTTTTTGTATATTTCTTATATTAATATAAATGTTCATAGGGAGGTTTGACTATAGAAGTTACGGCTGTGACCTCAAATTCTCTTTCCGTATCCTGTTATACTCAAGGGTGAATATTGGAATGTAACTCTAACTTATTAGTATTCATTTCATAAGTAATGCACATCCTCATGAAAATTTATTTTAGAAGTAGACTCTTAAAGTCAAACCTATTTGATCATAAATATGGGTTATTCTCAGAGGCCATTCATTTCATAAATAATGCACAATCGTATGGAGTATTAGTTTCATAAATATTGCACACTCGTAGAGAATTCATTTTATAAAAATTCTTCAAGTCAAAACTGCTTCAAAACACTTCACACCTTCGTGGCGTATTCTTTCACAATACTTTCACAATTTCTTTATTTCATAAATATTGCACACTTTTAAAGACTTCTTCTCAAAATAATGCACACTTCAAGGGTTGTATAATTTTGGGTTGTTGCTTTTAAATAAGATCTTATTTCAAAAATTTTGCACACTTCTGGGATGATTTCATTTCATAAATATTGCACATTCTCATGGATGAGTGGTTATAAACAAAAGACTGCTTTTGATCATTGTAGTTTTAAGTACAAACAGACTTCACTTGAGGGTAACAAAGGCAACAGAACTGAAACGAATTGGAAGTGAGGAGGAAGAACAAAGCGAAAGACTGACACAGGAGACTGATACAGAATCTAAAAGAAAAAATGAAAACAATAATCACAGAACTAAAACAAAGGTAAAAAAAATCAGCAGGAAAGAAGAAAGAATTCAAGAAAAGATGTCGTGGAAACAAAGGAAGTGAGAAAAGCATGAGGGTGAGTGGGAGAAAGAGGAGGTGGTAGGGGTAGCTGGGGCAGGATGAAAACCGTACAAAGAAGTTAACGAGAGCGGGAAAACAAAAGGAAAAAGAAAAGTCAAAGACGTGAAAATTCTCGGGAAAACCTGATGAAGAATGATTTGAAAAGAATGTTACTCAAAGTAAAGATAAAAGGAAAAGCTACAGAAAAAGGAAAAGAGGAGGAAGGAGAAGAAGAAGAAGACAAAGCACCAAAGAAAAGATGATCAAGAGAGAAGATAGATGAAATGAAAAAGTCATAAGCATTCTACTTCCTCGAGGAAATTCTTCCATTATTTTCCATTTCCCGAGATTTTTCTTTCGAATTCTTTCCTCCATTTTCTTCTTCTTCGTGTTTGACTTTTCTTTTAAATTTAACGACCACGCCTTTCTCTTTGCGTTTAAGTTGATGACATTTCATAAATAATGCACACTCTCATTCATGTAACAACCAACCGCTTACTTGGTGAAATCCTGAACGTAGACTACATCCTAATTTAAGTGCTGACCAGTCACGTTCGAGGGATAGGCTGGTCAGCACTTAAATTGTCAATGTAGTTTAAGCTATGCACACTTTCATAGAGTAGTCGTTTCAAAAATAATGCACACAATTAAGGAGAATTCGTTTCAGAAGAAATGCACACTTTCAGAGAATACTGGTTTCAAAAGTAATGCACACTTTAATAGATTACTCGTCTCAAAAGTAATGCACACTTTCACAGAATACTTGTTTCAAAACTAATGCACACTTCCATGGAATACTCGTTTCAAAAATAATGCACACAATTAAGGGAAATTCGTTTCAGAAGTAATGCACACTTTCAGAGAATACTGGTTTCAAAAGTAGTGCACACTTTCACAGAATACCCTTTTCAAAAGTAATACACACTTACATAGGATACTCGTTTCAAAAATAATGCACACTTACATGATGAGTCCGCTAAACTCATAAATGTAGCACATTTTAAGTGGAATACTTCCACCACATTTTTGTAGAGCACTAATTTCAAAAGTAATGCACACTTTCACGCAGAATTCATTTCATAAATAATGCACACTTGTTAATAATTCCTTTAAAAGCAATCAGACTACTTGGAAAAAATAATTTCATAATTATTGCACACTTCCATGGAGTATTCATTTCACAAATGACTGACGTCATCATCGGAATCAAAGCCAGAAGGTAGTTTTATGGATTGTATATTATATATGAAAGGAATTTAACTGTGCATTATTTATGAAATGAAGATCATAGAAGTGTTTAATAAGTTTAGACACTTGATTTATCTTATCAGTGTGATGATTTTTTCATAAAATAAATTCATATTGAAAGTGCATTATTTATGAAATGAATTCTATTTCAATATACTTTCAATCCTTTTGATTTCGACAAGTGCCCTTAACCCGATCCTGATAGGTTTTGTAATATTCCTCAATTGGTTCTTACCTTTTTGAAAATCCATTTGATTACCTCCATGAGGAGGCGGCTCTTCCAAATTAGGCAAACCAGTGAGGCGCAAAATTAATTCCGCTCAAAAACGGTTCCTGAAAATTTACTTTCTTTCCATCCTGCACACCTCCTCCCCGTCTCCCACCCATCCCCTTCCCTCTCTCTTACCCGTTCGCCAATTCTCTCCTCATTTTCCTTTCCTTCTCGCTCTCCACCAACCAACCTCCATCCTCCCCTACTTCCAGAAAATGGTAACACTGCGAACGTAAGGTAGCGAGATAATTTTCCTCGTGAGAGAGCAGGGGAAATCGCCCGGTGAATTTTTCAATCAAAAATTTTAAATTTTCATTTGCAACATAACTTTCCGGGACAATAATTGCTGGAATCTCGTCCTGGGAAAGTGGGTGGGAGGAGAGGAGAGGGCCGTAGGGCTCACATTCCATAATCACACCGTTCATTATAACTGGACGGAGAGTGTAAATACAGAATTTTCTCTTCCGAAGAAAAATTTGCAATTAAAGCAAAAAACAAATTTTTCGCTTGTAAATAAGAAAGCTTTTTACGAGCTTTGATTATGAATAAAACTCCGTAATAAAAAAGCTCTATGTAAATTATATTACTTCAGTGGCGGTTGTTTTGGGGAGCTTTTTGTTTTTAGCAAGAGGAATCGAGGTGAGACATTGGATTGATGGTGAGAAGAGCTTTCTCGAGCTTTTCCCCCGCAAACCTACTGGTTTAGAGAGGGTGATATCGGAGCTTCTTCAAAAAAGCTTTTCTAAAAATTTTATTCCTTTCGTCTCTCCATCCTCCCTACCTCCCTTTTCTACGTTTAGACCGTCTTCACCTTCTCAAACAAGTGTTATTCCATCAGTTCTACCACGGAAGGGTTTGGTCTTGTTGCTGTTGTCTTGTTTCGTTTTCGCCTCTTTTTTATTACCCAAAAAGCTTTCAGAATAAGTTTTTTAAAGCTTTGAATAGAGGAGACAGGAAGAACAGAGAAAGGCGTGGCGACGGTTTGTTATTGTGACTCCAGACACATTCAAAGCCTGTAGCCTTAATTAGTTCTCAGGTAGGACACTTTTACGAACACGAATAAAATTTAGAAGAGAAAGGAGACAATGAGAGGAGGTGGTGGTGGGGGTTGGGAGAGGAGATTCAGCTCTGCGTTTAACGCTCGCGTTATTCCTTTTATTACGTTTTTACAGTTGTTTTTATTGCGAAGACCCGCCACTGATTAAACATTGATCAATTTCCTTCCTCGATCGGACGCCTTTCCTCTCTTCTTCCATCGCGTTTCCCGGAGGAAATTTTTATTTGAAACATTTAAGAAATTTTTAATTGAGAAAATGTTCGACAAATTTTATACTCCTCTCTCTCTCTCTTCTCTCTCTCTCTCAAAATAAGGGACAAATCCTTAAGAGAATTGCAAAGATGGCGGGCTTAAGATGATAATTTGTTTAAGGGGAGACAAAAAATGAGAGAATTTCTTGGGACCACGCCTAGATTTCCTCTTTTATTTATTTATTTATTTTTCTTGTTGGAAAGAAAATAATGGAAAAATAATGAATCCTTGATTCTTTTTATTAATAACTTTGTCTGGGAAAAATTTTTGTACAAATTTAAATTTGCTTTTCCTTTTTTTGGATATCTTGCCAAGCACTTAAGTGTTGGAATGAACAACTCGAATCCATTCAGCCATTTTGGTTTTTCTTTTTTCAAAACCCTGTGACCTTTTTTGGGTGAAGGTAGTCAATGTGTTTGGAGTTAGGTCTCGTTTTGTGCTTTCGAACTGATGTGTTGATATGACTTTGTGCTGATTCCAACTTATAAACATCTTTCTGGGGTGCGAAATATTTTTGTTTTACCCCAGTTAACCGGAACCTGGTTATAAATTGACTCACCAACTAGGTTATTTGTTGAACTGGAGGAGTGCAGACCAATGTAGCTACACCAGAAGCGAATGGAAAGTAGAGGGAAAAGGACAATAACAAGAACAAAGTAAATAGAAAAGAGGAAAGAGTAGAGGGAAGATGATGGTATGAAGAATATAAGGAAGATGATAGGTGTAGTGTATGTAGTCAGGTATAGTTTTGCGCGTTTTGTTACTGTGACTTTGTCAACTTCTTTTCCAGTTGGAATTGTTTTGTTTTTACCACAAGCTATACCACTATCTGTCCATCCACTCCACTGTCTTTACAAATTGAGGTACTAATTAACTCATTAAGTGGAGTACGGATCAGTGGAGCAATTTAAAAAGCAAAGGATAAGAAGGATGAAAGTAGGAGAAAGAAAAACCAAAAAGTAGAAAAAAAGAACAAAGGCAAGAGCTGCCACTGAAACGAAGAGGACTCCTGGAAGTACTGGAAATCAAAGAACGAAAAGTACTACGGAAAATCCTAGGCCCAGTCAAGGAAAACGACGAATACAGGCGAAGACACAACGCCGAATTATACACCTACCTCCCAAAGATCTCAGAGGTCATGAGAAAGAGAAGAATAAGCTTCTACGGACATCTGAGTAGAATGAATTCCGAAAGACTGACAAACAAGACTTTCAAATATTTCCTGAAGAAAAAGATAAGGCCGTCGTGGTTCCTAGAAACCGAAAAAGATCTCGAGGAACTAGGAATCACGCAACAAGACCTCCATCAGCCGGACAAATTGAAAGCAAAATTAGAACCTCAAGGATTCCTTCCCAGAGTTCGACTGAAGAAAGCCTGGTCGGAGGAAAGAAAGAAAGAGCACAGCATAAGAATGAAGGAGTATTGGCGGAAACGGAAAGAAGAAGAGGCAAAGAGGAAATGTTGACAGCGTGGTCCAAAAAGCGGCCGAAACGGAAAAACAAAGGCAAGAGAAGAGGAAAGAGGAGACAAAAGAGTTAAAGAGAAAGAGTGGAAAGAAGGGAAGATAATAAGAAACTGAGAAGTCAGAGAGATGAGGAAGAACTAACCCATCCACTCCGCCGTCTAACCCATCCACTCCACCGTCCTTAACCCATTCACTCCATCGACTTTAACTCATCTACTCTTTCTTCTAAGAGTGGATGGGTTAGAAACGACTAAGTCCATGAGGAAGGTAGTTTTAAAATATAGTTAATCAGCTAGTCTAGAATACCCAGGAAACTGTTTCCCGATTTCCTCCTTTACGGTGAGAATCTACAGACACTTATGGATGCTGAAGTCAGGAATAAACCAAGAAACACTGACCATAACTGACAGGAATTACAGGTTGGAGTTGGCAGGTGGTAAAAATTAGAAAACAGTCTGAATCAGTTCAGCAACCTAAGGAAACAGATCTCAAACGTTAAAAATTGTTTCCTACATCTCTTTTAGAGCTTCAAAAGTTTCTAACAATAAGCTAGTTGCCTGTTTCTCTTTTATAGCTTGTTCCCCGGTTGTTCTAAAAATCCAGGTGTTTATAATATACACGTATACGTGACACACAAAAAAGAGGTGTCCTACGTCGTGATGCAACAGCAACAGATGCTTCCTTTGCACGTAGTTTTAAAGAACATTTACCGCGTTCAACTAAAACAATCTCGAGTTTGTGTTTCTCCAAAACCGCAATTTTCTTGTCGGAAAATTTTTCTTCATAAGAGGTTCGTGCTTTTATCGTCAGGTGTTAATCCATGTTTCGTTGTTATCAGTGTTCGATCAAGACGTGAAGTTTTCCACGATTTTATTGGTGGAAGAAAAGGAAAAAAGAAAAAGTTGTACGAGTGCACTCGAGAGTAATCATCGATCAAGTGAACGGAACGAGTATAAAGGAAATGCTAAAAAAAATTTTCTTTTCCTTCTTTGTTCTAGAAATTTCTGAAAAACTTGTTGAGCAAAAAGTCATATTCAGTTCGCTTTTTCCCGAGCGTGGCGTTAACTCTCAGCTCGAACTCGCAATTTTCCCTTTCTCCTTTTAAAAAGTCTGGAGAAAGTTTTTCCTGACAATAAGTGTCAAAAGCTTACAGTTGGAAATTTTCCAGGTTGAGGGAGTTCAACAGCACGTGGCGTTCCCGCTTTTTTCTTTTTCTTTTGGCTCAGTTTCAAAACGCATTAACAAACAATGTAAGATATTCTCCGATTCTCTGTTTTTTTCTACAGTTGAACCTTCCAAGAGTCTGAGGTCATGACTTTCAGTACTTCGCCACCAACTTATACTCTGGTATCATATTTAACTAATAAGAAAATCGGAAAAGACGGCGTTCAGGCGTTCATAACCTTTGGCACACGAATCCTTCTCTCGAAAGGTCTGTTGTCGTGATTTTCGTTATCATCCGTTCTCTCAACCAAATTACTTATAAATTTATATATTTACAGATCACGTGATTAAGTTACATATAACGGTACCTTGAAGCAGCGACTGAAGCAAAATAGAGACGTTAATGTTTCGCAACGACATCCTCATCTTATTGAAATGGGTGAGTAGTTTAATAAAGTAACTATTGATACACAGCTAGGTCTTATTTTATAGAGTGATAAACCAATGGTACCTTAAGCGACCTTAAGTGTAATAAACAGTCGTTAGAATTAAAGCAAACTAAAGATGAAACCCATATAGTTGAGCGCGCATTAGAGTGTGTTTAAGGATGTGGCTACCTGTAAGTTTAGGTCAATTTCTGGTGGTTGTAATCCCTTTTTTGGGTATAACAGAAGCGGGAGGAGGATTCGAACTCACAATCATTGCTTCCAAGTCAGGAACTCTAACCACTACATTACTCCTCCCTCAGTTTTGGTCAATTTATAAGTCTTAGATTATTCAAGAGAGATGAAGGATGTGAGACAATTAGTGACTATCATTATCATTGGTCAGTAGAGATATAACAAAAAGTAGAGGAAACCTCAGCGGTTTTATTATAAAAAAAATTAATGTGCATTATTTATGAAATAAACAAAAGAACCTCTTCAGGAATTGTGTTAATACCAACTCGGTTTAGGTTTTTGCTTACTAAAAATTCTGAAACCACGAAAAATGACCTAACAAGTGCATAACATAGGTTTGCTTTCCTTTTATCAGCTTCTGGAACTCTTAAATTGAGCTGTTTCACAAATACACCCCCCAGACTTATTTATTATCTCTTAGAAACGAAGGGCGAACCTAGAAATAGATAAAAATACACTTTGGAGTGAATACATGAACAAAATTTTCCTACAGGTTGGAATAGTGTAGAAAGACAGAAGAAGATTAAAAGGAAGGTGTAGACAATGTAACAGATAAATATCAAACCACTTGCATATTAGAAGCTAGAAGTTTTTTCATTGAAGTAGATAAAATTTAAGTACTAATAGATAATGTAGCAAAATACGAGTAGAACTTCAAATACTGCTGTAGCTATTCAATGATTCTCGCTCTACCTGAATGGTCTCCATTAAAGTTAACCACTGACACTGTGGATGGATTCGTAGTCTCTACTCCCCAAACGCAAAACATTCAGGTAATTATCTGGTTCCTCTCAGTTTCCTTTTTTAATTTTCCTTCCAATTAAGTTTAATCATCTTTTAACTTTGTCTTAAATATAAATCTTGGAGAAATTAAAAAATGAAAGTGAGGAGGAGACGGTGGGGAGGTGGGAGAGGAAAAGTCAGTTCGAAATTTTCCGTTTTCCCGCCGGCTGGATCTTCTCTTAAGACGACATAAATCACATTTAAACCTCAGTAAACCTCCAAAACTAAAATTTTCCTTTCTCTACGAATCCTTTAAAATTAATCGCCAGTTTTTTTTTGCCTTCATATTTCCAAAGATTTATTTCCTCCTCCCCGCCGCTGCCTTTTTTCCTCTCCTCCTCTCTATTTTCTCCTTGGTTTGAAGAGGTGTATTAATAATTCTTTAAATGGAAACGTAACTACCTTGATAATCCGTGGCAAAGGTAAATCCAGGCTTTAATTAATCCGGATTATGAAAGGTTGGATAATAATTCATGAAGAGAAATAGGAGTCGGCGATTTGGGGCGGAAATTTCATTAATTTCCCTTAAAACTATCAATTAATCGTGGTTATTAATTTTTATAATTATGAGAGACCATCCGATTCACTCGTTTGACTGGATTTATTATGTTTATTAATTGACCGAGTTGCTCTTTGGTTTCTCACTTTTCCAGCCTGAGGGGAGGTCGCTTGGTCTGTCGCTCTTTAGAAGTTTCTAAGTTTTCCTGAGTTTTTGGTGAGCCCTCTCTCCTCTCAGATCTCTTTCACCATTTATCAGGCGAATGTGTTGCTTAGGACTGGGTAGACTGTTATTCAAAATGTGGTAGTTTTCGTTAGGTTGGTGGGACTGTCGTGAAGTGCGAATGAGGCATGCGTGGTGTAATTGTTGTTATGTCTGCACTGGTTAGTTTTATTGTCCCTGTTTACATCAAGGAAGAGTAGCGTTTAGTGATCTTTTGTAATTGGAAGGCGTACCAAGACCAACGATCTTTGATGAATTTCGGCGCCTTGTTTTATTGACTAACGTGGATGGGTTAGATGAGGTTGTACACAACCCAGAAGGCGGTTCTGGTTAGTGGATAGCCAAGGGAAGGGGACTTGAAGTTGCTGAAGATCACAGATGATTTCTGACTCGATCCCTGATCGTATAGGATATCAACTCAGAGGTTATAGTCGGTCCAAGTGTGATCTAATCCCTCCTTCCTCCCCAAGGGCAAATACTCAAAAAAGTGTCTCCTGGCTAAAAAGGTCTTCTAAAGGTCTGTCGGCCCCTGGTACCAATTACCAAATCGCATAAGAGTTGCCAAAATTTTTCTCTTGAATAATTAGCTAATTAAAGATAACTCAAAGGCAAATTGTTATTTAAAATCAGTTCAAAGATTATTTGAAGACAGAATTTTAACTGTGAATTACGACAGCAAATTGGAAGATTCAAATTTGGACAGAAGCGGATGCGGGGAAGAGAAAGGAAGGAAATTAGGATAATTTAAGAGGAATTTTTACTCGAGGTTTAGGCGAGGAAAAGGAGGAGATAAGTGAGTGGTAATGAAATTTTCAAATTTTAAAAGCATTTCCTATTGTTTTGTAAGAAATTGAATTTTCCTCTCATTATCGAATTTCAAATTCTAATGAAATTTCGCTTCAGTTAATTACGTTTCAATTTTTCCACCTTTGGAACACTGCGAACAGTGATGTCAAAAGCAAACTACAAACTGCTTCTCTTGAACGGGTCTTGCGAGAGCCATTAAGGAAAGTGCCTATCAAATTTTAGATGAATTCTCGCCTTCTTCGTAAATAACTTTTCACGCGAACTTTTCATTTAGAACGGTGTGGAAGACCCAATGCGTTAGTGCGGAAACCAATTAGATAGTAGACAACAACAGATGATAATGATTGGCTGAGTCAGATAGACACAGTCAGAGAGTACTAAAGCGAATTAGCGGAATACTGGAGGTCTATCATATAACATCCCGTCGATCAGAGGACTGGTTACGTCACACTGTTCTTATCTGGCATTTGATTGGTCCCACGCTTCATTTTATATAAGAGTTCGACCTAATTTATCCGTCAATTACGTCAAAAGTGTGCATTATTTATGAATTGACCACTATCTCAAATTTTTAATTCATAAATATTGCACACTTTCATGCTAAAATCACGTCAAAATAAATCATCTCTACTATAGCTTAAGGATGCACAATTCTCTCAACAATTCATTTCAGAAATAGTGCACAGTTTTAGCTAAACAAATGGTGCACATTCTGAAGTAGGTTTCATTCCATAAATACTGCACAAATTCCGTAGCCATTCATTCTATTAATAAAACTACTGCATACTTCGCTAAAGTATTTTTAGAATAAATTGTGCATTATTTATGAAATGAAACCTCCTTCAAAATATGCACAATTTATGTTTAGCTAAAACTGTGCATTATTTCTGAAACCAATAGTTGAGAGGACTGTGCGTCATTAGGCTGATAGTAAAGCTGACTTATTTGTGACGCAAAATTTTTAAAATGAAGGTGTGCATTATTTATGGGATGAAATCTACTTCAAAATGTGCACTATTTATGAGGTAATGTGTAGGTAAAAGTGTGCATTACTTGTGAAACAAATTGTTGAGAGGATCGTATATTATTGAACTATAGTATAGCTAAGGGTGTGTCATTTTTCGACACAATTTGAAAGTGTGCACTATATATGAATTAAACAATACAGGGAAGTGTGCAGTACTTTTGGAATGAATTGCTTAGAAAATTATGTTGAAAGCTGACAGTATTTCTGACGTCATCATAAGACTGTAAATAAATATTTAAGAACATTCAAAGACTAATCAGTTTATCGAGCTCCAATATGTTCTCGTTGTCGTATTGCACTGCTGTTGACTATTGCGCTGTCGGAACACCATGCTCCCATCGATACGTAAGGTTTGACACCAAAATTAAAAACGGGAATAAGCGGTTTTTCTCCGAAAATGTTTTCCCAGCCCTGCTCCCAAGAAAGGAGTTTTAATTTGCTTTCGCTTTCTCCTGACATTTCTTCCTCCTTTCTCTTACCCTCAGTCTCGCTTACTACCGCCTTTCACTTTCTCTCCTCTTTTTGCGTGAAAGTCTTCACTTTATTAAATGGAAAAATCTGGGAGACCTTCCCCCCCTCTCCCCCTCTTCCTCTCACAAAGGAAATTCTCTCACGTCTTTCTCTCTTGCCAGGATTAAGTGAAAGGGAAATTTAAACTGGAAATTTCGGAATCGTGCACGTTTCCCTAGGGTTAAAAGAAAGACAAAAGAGTCGAGCTACTCCGTCTCTGACTCTTGAGTGTTCCCTGTTAATAGGTGAAATTCTAGAAAAAAGGGAAGAGAAAGAGAGAGAGAGAAAGTGGAGGAGAGAAGGAAGAAAATTATTTGAAAGCACCGACGGATCGATTGGACTTTTGCGGTTCGTTTAAACGGCGCTTTTCCTCTCTCGGACTAACGACTTGAACAATCCAAAAAAAAAATTTGGAAAGAATTTAAGGTTTTGAGAAAAAGGGTTCGAAGCAAATATTGAAAGAAAAAACATCTAACAGATGGGATGGAATTCGAAGAATTTGGAAGGGCAGCCACAAAAGTTTCGAAAATCGCACCATAAACAAATACAGTTGAAGGTTCGAAAGTCTACAAAAATTTAGAAAGGATACAATAAAAATTGTTGAGAGAAATATTTAAATAAGAGGAAAAACAAGCGAAGCGGAAAACTCTCCGGAAAACTATTCGAGAATCGAAGGCATAGGATATACTAAAAGCGATCTCGTGTTCGTTGAGACAACACAAAGACTGTATGACCTCATATTACTTCTACCACCACCTATATTAAGTGTTTATCGGTTGGTAGTCATTAAGTGTCAAGTAGGTAACTTTCCTGTATATAGGCTATATATTATATAATATAGCCTATATATTGTATTATTTATTTATTTGAGTTTTAATCCAGTTTTTCACCCTCGGGTATAACAGGATGCTGGAGAGAACTGGAACTCACCACCATAAGTTCTATAGTCGAGGGCTTTAACCACTACACTAGACCTCCCGCTGTACAGTAGAATAGAGTTGAATGTATATAAACCTTATACTCATATGTGTTAACCCAAATATATTATAATATAGGTCTAGACAGATTGTAGAACTGGATATAAAGTCTCTTCTTGAACAAAACGGAAAGATGGCTGATTTGATTCTTGTATTAAGTGTGCAATATTTATGAAATGAATTCAAGACAGAATTGTGCAATATTTATGAAATGAGTTCAAGACAAAAGTGTGCAGTATTTATGAAATGAATTCAAGACAGAATTGTGCAATATTTATGAAATGAGTTCAAGACGAAAATGTGCAGTATTTATGAAATAATCGTGTTACAAATTTTTGTTTGCTATGAAATGAGAGAAGTCTTCATAAAAATGTGCATTATTTTTGAAATAAATCCTAATAGAATTAAATATTCTAGGAATGAATTTGGGAAGCATGTGTTTCAGTGATCAAAGCTCCTGTGGGTTAAAGGTTCAAAACCCCGCCCACATCTTATATACTTGAGAGTGAAAAGTGGAAATCAACAATTCTACCAAAGTATACACTAGTTATACATTAGTTATCTACAAAGAAGCCCTTGATACGAAATGAGACCATGATACAGTATGGTTATTTAGAAAAATCTTCTTCAAAGTGTGCATTATTAAACTGATACTACACTTCACTCTCAAACCAAATGTTCAATCTATTCGTGACACACCCCAAAAAATGTTTGTCAAAGTGAAAAAGGATCTGAAAATGTTATCAATCACACAGCAAGATCCACGGAAATGTGATAATCTAAAAAGAAAGCGATTCCCACCAAGACGAAAACTGAAAACAGACAACAGCGCATCAAAGAAAGAAAGAAAAATTCAAAACAGTTAAAACAACTCAGTCTTAAGATGGTCGAAACGAAGAATAAAAAAGGAAAAAAAATGACAAATCAGAGAAGAAAGTAGAAAGTGAAAGGAACTATAAATTGACAGGAGTCAAAAAGAAAAGTGAAAGTGAAGGAAAGCTCTCCACCTCCTCCTCCTCCTTCAAAAAGGGTAAAAAAAAAATTTCGATGATTCGTATTTCCCAAAGCAAATCCTTCCTCCCTCTCCTTCTTTCGAGGGAAATAAAATGTCAGACGACACGTAGGAAGAAGTGAGAACGTCTAAAAAGCATAAAATGGAATAAAGAGAGAGAGAGAGAGGAAGGAGGACAAAAGGGAGAGTTTGCCTATCCAAAAGTAAAATAAATTTAAAAATTCTGGAAACGGATGTGGAAGGGTTGGGAAGAAATAAAAAGAAAAAAAAGTTTTGGAAAATTATAAAAAATGAAACCGGGAGGAGAGAGATTTCAAGAGGACGGAAGAAGAATGAAATTAAGATTAAAAAGGAAGAAAGGAAAAGGAAAAAAAGGAGCAAAGGAATTGAGAAATCTCCTGAAAGAGATGATAAAAATAAAAAAAATTTTCCATTTAAGTTCTTCAAATTGGAGGAGGCTGGGAAGGAGGAGGCAAGGAACTTAGATTTAGTTTCCTCCTTCCTTCTGTCTTCTGGTTTGATTCCCAATTTCTGTCTAGCTTATCCGGTAGAAGATTAATTTAATAACAATTCCATTTTGGGGAAAGGAAATCTTCCTTTTTTTATAAGCCATGGTTCCGAGGTAATCCAACTACTTACCCTCCTCTCCCCCGGATCAAATTCCCATGAACATTCCGATTTGACCAATATCCATTACAAGAAACTAACCGCTGTCGGATTCAAAGGAATCAAATTTACTTACTGATAGATCCTCGGTACTCAAACTGCGGCCCACCAAGAGTGGCCCAGTGGAAACCGATTGAGTGAAAATTTGTGAAAGGTCGATTGCTCTGAACTATAGTGCCTGACCAGTACGAAAATGTTCGGACCTGAGCTCAGAAACTGCTGACTGCCTCAACATATCTTTATGAGGCAATATACAGAAAATACATACAGATGATACCCTGAGGGTAGACTGTATGCGGACTTGTAAAATCATTTTTTTGGTAAGTCGTGTGTCCAGTCACAATGGAAATTTGACCCGGGAAGGAAAAAGCTTGAGTACCAATGTGATAGATACTGTTAGCGACAAATGTACGCAAATGGGTGTTAGCTGGAGCACGTCAGTAGAAGGCAGCGATTCTGTTGATGATAACAGGTAGTCGTTTGCTTGAGTTTTTTTGAACCACCCCCTAACAGTACTGTAGCAAGCCTAGCACCTGTGTGAATACTGCTGTCGCTATATTATACCTTGACTGCGGCGCTATCTACTAAACTAACCATTTTGACGATGTTCTCTCAACCAAACCCAACCGAACGCCTGATTCTTTAGAGAACGGAAGATGTCTAAGATTTGGGAAAACGTCTAAAACCGAACAAACAGTCTAAAATCTTTTTCTAAAAGCCATCGGAACAAAGTTTCTGTAACAAAGGAAATAATTAATCCCATCATACGTCAAACAAATTGCTGACAACTCTTAGTCAGCTCATTGGACTTTTCTGTTCTGGTTTTCAGCTCTCCTCCCTCTCGCTGTTGTCACTCAGTTACTTTTGTTTACCTCCTCGATGATAATCCTACAGAACTAAATTTCTGTATCTCCTCTCCTCCTTCCACTGGCCCATACCCGTATTCTAGACTTCTCATTTAATTAGCGATCCCTTATCTACAGGAAAGGTGCAAAAATCTCCCCTAAATCTCCTACAAAACCTTTCCCAATTAACCTTTTAACAGTTTAATTAACAGTTTTTTTTGCTTCAGCAGTTGGCAGTATATTTATTACAGTTTTACTGTCTGTGAGTCTGTTGACATAGCTTTCACTGTGATTATGAGCACTTTTTGTTTTTAACGGATTGAGAGGACTCTGTAAAAGGTTTTGTCCACAAAATACGTCGGAAACAATTTATGAATCATGTGACCTGGTCTTGAGTCATCCACGCACTTGATTTTGTCATTTCCGCTCTCTCAACGTCACATTTTTCCTTTTTATGCTTCCCTTCATCCCGACTGTTCTCCTCTCTTCTAACTCAACATAAAAATTTTCCTCGTCTCGTGTTTTCCTTTTTCCCTGTTCAATATTTCAGTGACCTAAACTGAGTCACTTCCACGGAAAGACGAGAATGTTTTAATGATATAAGAGCACTTAGGCAAAAGTCAAATTGCCTAAGAGAAAGAGAGAAGATGGGAGGATAGTAGACGGAGAATCATAGATAAATAATATTGTTTTTATCTCTTGATGGCCTGTCAACCGCATTTATAAAATATTTTCGTACAAGACGTTTTTTGTGTTTTTATTTTGTTCTTTTCGTTTTGTACGGTCCGACTGACAATTCCAACCCTTGTGGGAACGAGGTCACGTGATGGGAATAGTGTTTCTTCATTCGGAAGACTTTTCTCCTTTTCTAAAGACCGGTCTCAGGCGACGCTTTTCAGATTTTGTTTTTGGTTTGTTTGTTGTTGTGTCTGTGGTGACATTGTTTAAGTGTAGCAAATAGATATTGATATTGAATATATGCTCTATGATTGTTTTGATAATGAAAACGATATTTTTACGGAAATCGAAAATAGACGATAGCACGGATACTCACTATCCACCAAAATCCAAAAAACGTAAAAATACGTGGCCCGCTTGTTGAGTGTTAAATTGAGTTAAAGATGAAACTAATAGATGTGTGCATGGGCTTGAGGATGCTGTAGAGCAGAGGTTTTCCCAAATTTGTGTCGTGGACCCCTTGCCATGTTTTTTGGTTTGAGGTAGACCCCCTATTTACCAAAATTTGATTTTTGTAAATTTCTCGCTGTAGTGAAGTAAATTTTTTGATTCATAGGTACTTATGCCTTTATATTATAAGATAGTATAATGTAAGTAAATACGTACTATCAATGTACTGTTGAGATCCACTATTGTGGACTTCCATTCTCATTTCGCGGACCCCTAAATTTTTTTTCGCTGACATAGACCCTGGGGGTCGGTATAGACCACTTTGGGAATCACTACTGTAGAGAATGACTACCCCTAGAATCAAATGATTCGTCGGTTTTATGACAGTAGTGTGATTCATCTAATTTGTATGAGACTATTAATGATGTATCACTGTCAGCAGAATAGTGTTTGCCATTATTGGTACAAAATTATAGGTACACTCATTACAGGTTGATTGTAAGTATTTAGTTCAGTGGTGTAGTATAGTCGAGTCCTCACACTGCCTATAGTATAGTACGACCTGTAATTCAACCGATACGGTACTAAAACTTGAGAGAAAATAATCGAAGACCAAATACAGATATAACAGTCAACTTAAATTGTACATGGAACTATTCTTCTGGTCCCTGCTTCCACGACTAACTTCTTTTACTAAATCGTTTTGAAGACGATTTCCTGTGTATTCGAGTTTGCTATAGCACGTTCCTTGGAGGAGTCGATGTTTGTATGTATAACCCTGGTCTGTTTATTAATTTTGAGGTTGTCCGTCACTCATGATATAAATGTCTTAGCTTAGTCTTGCTTCTTCCATCATGAGAAGGGAATCTGTATTCATTTGGTTTGGTCATTAAAAGGTCGGGAGACTATTACTGTCTGATAGTAGATATTTATAATATTGAAAGCTAAAACAACAAGAATTTAAAAATACTAAAACATATTTTAAAGCTATGATTATACTATGAACTAAATGCTGATAGTTCTGTGCTTCGCCGAGGATGAGTGATTACGTCATAGGACTGGATAGGCGCCCCGTTCAGCGGAGTATAATTAGGTAACCGTACAAAGTTATAATAGCAGCAGACCATACTGACCACTCTTCTTTATATATTCTACTCTCAGAAAATCGTACTATTTATTAAAATATATATATAATCGTAATAATACTCTCATAACCTATAATCTCATTATACTCAGAAGTCTTATTATTAGGCATAACAGAGTGCACTTTCCAAGGCGTTCGGGAAGTGATTCAGGGTCGTAATCAGACAATGACATGTTGTGATATTACATTAATAAAAGCTTGGCAGAGTTTCACAAGCGTAAACAAATTTAGTAACGAGAGAGCTGGTAATCGAATCCTGAAAAATTGGAAAATCTCGATATTACCAACATCAACAATTTTTTGATGGGGAGAAGGACTGCCAACGACGATTGTTTATCTCTGAAAAAAAATTTGCATTTAGACATTAAATCCATATTTCCGAACATAAATGAAATTCAATAAATTTAATTAATTAATAATTTTGATGTTTTGGACTAATAAAAACGATTTAAACGGGACGAATTGTTAACGGGAGGAAAAATTTTTATTTTTGGAATGAGTTAAGCCTGGAAGGCTTTGATATTTTATCTGCGAGTTTGAAAACTGTCAAAATTCATCAATTTTTCATTTCTCGTTTTTTTTGTTGTTGCCAGAATTTTCAGGATCATATTGCCGAAAATTGGGAGACGCGAACGGGTCCGCTCACCGTGAAATTGTACGAGTGTTGATTGGCCTAATTCGAGGGGATTCGTTCATTTATTCATCCTCTGCGTTGGAAAACTCAATTAACGAAAATAGAGGAAGAAAAATCGTCGCTTTTTGTTTTCGCTTTCCCTCTTCATCCCTTCTCCTCCTCCCTCCACCCTCAAACCTGAGGGAAGTTTTCAAATTTGTGACTTTTTTTTGCTGCAGACTTATGTCTCTCTCTCTCTCTCTCTGTGAAGTTTTATTTTAATCCACTTTAACTCGATTCCTTAATCTTGATTTCGATAAAAGTTTATTTCAATTTATTTGTAAATTGAGAGAGGGAGACGCTGTTGCTGTTGGCTAACGCAATTTTCACAATCTGATCGGAGCTCTTGGATGCGGGTGTGGTTTTACAAAATAATTAATTTCCGTCACATTCGAAACGGTTTTAGAATTGACTCAAACAAATTTGGAATTGAGTTTAGTCAGGCTCGATACGGACTTCGAATTAGGTTTTAGTCAGGCTATGCATTTATAAACAGGTTGGAACTTGCACGTGAAATCAGAACGGAAACGTGGTCAATAGCCGATGGTGTTATTTAGGGTGATCACGTGTCGTGGTTTTAAAAATAAATTTTGAAACCATAGTATAAGTAATAAATTTATATTCTTTATAAAAGTATTCGGTATTTATGAAATGATTTCCTACCCTTTTACATTTGGCATAAATTCCTCACAAAAGTGTGCAGTATTTATGAAAGAGTTTGCACTGAAAGACGACAAGACAATCTAAAGATGAAACTAACAGAAGTGATCACGCACACTTAGACTAATATTAAAAATATTACAATCCTCACCTAAAACACCATCAACAATTGGTGTGACAGTTTTCATAATCTCCACAGTGTCTATTTCATTATTTACTTTCTAATGTGCATTATTTTTGAAATGAGGCCGTTTCAGTAACCCGCGGGGAAGCCAAATCAAGGTTAGTAGAGTAATATTATCTATTTCTCCTATAAAACGGTAGTTGGGTTTGAAATATCTACAACAACAATGCCATAAATCACTCTAGAATAAGCCTGAATCATAGGGAAAAGCAGTTAACAACGATAACTACTTTCAAGGCCCCTGAATAAAACTATAACAATAAACACAACACTAACAATAATTTTTTATTATTTTTGTAACTTTTCATTCGAATTAATAAAATTTCTATAAAAATTTATGGCCAATCGATGTTCGAATAACAATGGATGTCTTAGATCGAACTATAATCGTTAATCGATCATCTACTACGTGATTCATTTAATTGTGACTCAAGACAGTTCGTCTTCGCGTGGTCTGGCAGTGAGTTAGCTTAGTTTTAGTTTTAGTTTTCACGTCATGATGTCCTGTGGTCCCTACTGTGGGGGTATAAAATTCTTCACAAACACTGTTGGCTGAGCGCCGGTGA
Source organism: Columbicola columbae (assembly GCA_016920875.1). NCBI lineage: Eukaryota > Metazoa > Arthropoda > Insecta > Psocodea > Philopteridae > Columbicola > Columbicola columbae. The sequence goes on along the minus strand of JADMLL010000005.1, from coordinate 5,828,938 downwards.
CGTCACATTCGGAAATTATTGCGTATGCGTCCCTGGCGATCTTATACTTATTTAGACATGTGAACGATTGATTACCACTGAAATTCATGTGTTGTGAATTTAAAATATTAGTGCTCAGACAACATGAGGGTCAGTTTCACTGGCACCGACGCATATAAATTTAAATTAGATGTCCGGACGTCATAGTGTTTCATCTCTGAGTATACCAGAATACGGGAGGAAGATTTGAGTTCACCACTATAACTTCTATAGTCGGGCGCTTTAACCACTACACTGGGCCTTGATTTGGGTTTGTAAAAATTAATTTAGACCAGAAGACTCCTGACAGCAGTTCACTTTATGGTTATCAGATTGTTGAGTGATGGGACTCAGGGATGTGAAAATAACGACCAACTCAAATACCTACAAGTGGCTACAGAGTAATATGGGTGGATGTTGCAACTCTGGTGCTGAAGAGTCTATTGTGCACTTCATGTTGAAGGTGAGGAAACATTATCTACCACAGTACTGCCACCCTGGCATTGACACAACCGAGCGTATGCAGGTAGAGCTGCTCAGCGATCCATACAAGAACCGCATGTTGAGTATATTTAATTATGCGTCCGAAAGTCTAAAGATAAGGATCTGTATCCAAGATGAGACAGAATGAACGGGCATTGTCTCAATACCTGAGTAAGCTAAAAATAAGAATAAGTCAAGAACTTGGACGGAGAGTCTGTAACAAATTTACCTCTAATGGGTTTTCTGAGTCGAGAGAAAAAGGGAAAAATCCTTTGTTTCAAAACAAAACGACAGGAAAAAAAAGAAAATGGAAAACTGACAAATTACTCACTTAATATAAAAGGAAGAAACTACCGAACCAAAAAATGAATCTCAAAAGAAAAGATTACGCTCTCTCTCTCAAAAAAAAAAATAAGATTTAAGATGAAGAAACAAAAGGAAACAGACGAATAAATGTTGGAAAGACTGTTCATCACCTCACTCTGACGCTAAACATGATTACGATTAGGTTAATGATCACGGTGATGATGATAATAATGCATCGAATTGACTCTAATGATCGTAAAACTAAAGCTCACGGCGTCACTTGGTCGTGGAGACGTTCAACTAGTTCCAAGGTCAACGGTTTTAATGAAAGTTTGTCAGGGCTGTGGAGTGAATTGTTCCTTGGAGTGTGCATTACTTATGGAATGAATACTTGCTTCAAATTTCCATTGTGACCATTAGGACTGGGCCACACGACTTACCAAAAAAAAGATTTTACAAGCCCGGCTTTCGACGCATACAGACCACTCATAGAGCATCATCTGTAAGTACATCTGTCACTCTGTTGCTGTATGTGTTTTCTGTATATTGCCTTAAAGATATGTTGAGGCAGGCAATATTAGCAGTTTCTGAGACAGGTCCGAACATTTTCGTACTGGTCAGGCACTACAGTTCAAACTTAACAAGGAGCAATCGAACTTTTCACTGAATCGGTTTCCACTGGGCCACTCAATAGAGCTTGGTGGGCCACAGTTTGAGTACCAAGGGTTTGTGCTGTCAAACTGGATACGCAGTATTTGACTTGAAATTGGCATCAGCAATACTCCTAGGGTGGGTTGGGTTCGCATCCTTTCTTCCAAAATTTCTTTAAGCAGTTTGGGTTTCATTCAAAATTCCCGCCAAAAACTGAGAAGAGATCTGATTTGGATTCAAAACAAAAGTGTAAAAAATGGAAGCACTTCCAGGGTGTAATTAATGGAGAAATCCATTTTAATTATTTTAATTTTTAATTAGGGGATTTATTAAAGATCACGAGGTTGGATTAAATTGTCGAGAAGAGCTTGAGGCTCCGTTTGAATTTTTTTTCCCTCCTTTTCCCCCGTCCTTCTTCCTGGAGAAAAGTCGGAAAAGTGAAGCTTCTAATGAACGCCTTAAATTACCTTATTTAGCTTCTTCATTACTCGCATAAACGATTCCAGGTTAATAAAAGTTAATATTCTCCGGGAGAACCTCTTAAAGCTCATTTTCGAAAATGAAATCCTTCTGGGATTCAAGATACTAGTTGATAATGGCAGGTGAACTTTGCAAGAATCGGAAAAGTGGGTCTCCGTCCGTTTTCTTCGGCCCTTTGAACCCCATTTTATACCTTCAATTTATGATTCTCTTTTACAGGGAAAAGGATTCGCTGACCAAAAATGTGACTGTGTTGCTCGTTTTCCTACCAACCGGCCCTCTATATACCTTCATACCCTCCAATCTGTGCAGTTAGAGAGAAACACTGTCAACTAGACCATGACAAGCGTTTTGGTGTCACGTGATGATCCACTGGTAAGTCGCAATGAAGGGTACATTTGGTGAGGGAAGGTATTCACTAACCTAATCATATGTGTTGTGTGCAAAATTTATGAAATGAAGAATAGTTACGAGTGTGCAATATTTATGAAACGAATTAATCGTTCATCTGTTACATTACTCACGAAACAAAACTGTGCGTTACTTATGGAACGAATGACAGTTTTATGACTTCTTGATCGAAATGTGCAATATTTATGAAATGAGTTATTCATTATTCACGGACTAAATTCTACCTTTGAGTGTGCATTACTTTTGAAAAATAATCCTTTTTAAAAGTGTGCAATAATTATGAAATAAATCCTCGATGAAATTGTGTAGTAACTGTGAAATCGAAGTTTCATAAAAATGGGCTGTAGTCGCGAAACTGATTCTTGATAGAAATGTGCAATATTTATGAAATGAGGTATTAATTAGTTACGGACTAATTCTACCTATGAGTGTGCATTACTTTTGGAAATGGTCTTCCGTACCACTTTTAAAATGAAACCTTTATTCAAGTGTTCATTAAATTTGAAATTGTTCTCGTTTAGAGTGTGCAATAATTTTGAAAGCACCTATTTAGTAAAGGTTAGCAGTGCTCGTAAATTGTATTCTTGATAAAAGTGTGCAATATTTATGAAATGAGTTACTTATTTGTCTGTTCAATTAGTTACGGACAAAATTCTACCTTTGAGTGTGCAATAATTATGAAATGAATACTGGACAAAAATATGACGTATCTGTGAAATTGAAGTTTCATAAAAATTGGCAGTACTGATACAAATGTGCAATATTTATGAAACAGGATCTCACGTACTGGTTGAGAACTCAAATACCAACATAAGAAGAGGCTATTCCTCCTCTACTTTCACACCACTTCTCTTACTCTCAAACACCCTTTCTAGACAACAAACATCTTTAAACTCACACCAAAAGATAATTACCCCTCACCCTACACCCAATCAAGGACAGATTTCTAGTTAACTGGTAGATAAAAAAAAAAGACAAAAACCGCACAAAAAAAAACCTTGTGAACGTTAGGGCGAATAGACACGATGAAAACCGCACGAACGAATGGAAACCGAAGTCGTTAAGCACGAGCCACAAATAATGTTTAATTATAAAAGCTTCAGTTAAAGCTCAGGAGGACAGGGAGGAGAGAGAGGGCGGGAGTGGGAGGGAGGTATAAAGTTACACAATCAGGTCGTTATTTGAAAGAGAAAGTCGTGAACATAATATTAAGAGGAAAAAGGCGAAATTAGTTTTTAAAAATGAAAAAAGTAAGAAAAATAAATTTATAAATACGACAGATGGTAGAATGTTTGCTTATTTAAATTACTCTCAACTTTCTTTTTTAAATTAACAGAAAAAAAAAATTTTCTTTCGACTTATCTCCGTAATGGCGTCTTGAAGGAAAAGAAAACTCCAGATTTTTGTTCAGCGAATCTTTATTTCGTTGGTTATTACCCTGGAGTCGGAAATTCGAAACTACAAACAGGCGTTTTCCCGCTTTTCCCAGTCAGCATCCTTGGTCCATGAACCAATTCAAATATGCCTTCGCATGCTTTACGAACATGTGCCATTTGGAAGGGAAGGGTAATTGGGAAAAGGTCGGCATCGTCTGGAGGACAGTTTTCACTCAGACAATCAAACTGGGTTGAAGTGAGATGTCAGCAATCACTCGAGAGGAGCTTTTTTTCTTTCCACAAAACTTCCTTCCCCCCCCCCTTACTCCCTTTCCCCGGTCTTTTACGCTCGACTTATTTTAATTTCGGAAAATGTTTCTAAAAGGTTTCCCATGAATGACAGCTCAAAATCCGTAGTTTCAAAACTCCCGCTAGATGATTACCAAAAGCTCATCAATTCAAAAAGCTCACAACCACAATTTTAAAAGCTACGGGGGATGAGGAGAGTAAAAAGAATGTCGCCCTTGTTTATAGTTAAGCTAAACATAGAATTTATGGGATGCGATTTAATTACGTCACAGCGGCTGCTCCACCGCATCGGATCAATGAGCTCAGGAGGATCATTCTCCCCAACAATTTCAGCTACACATAGAGGTCTCCTTTCCCAGCTCTTTTCCCACAGTTTACACTTTTTTTATGCGAATTTATGGAAGGACTTTTTTTAGGACAAGGAGGAGGGAGTGAAGAGGATTTGCTCCCAATTCTCTTCTCCAATATCAACGGAGAAAAGATGATTCTTCCCAGGAGACTTTCCCTTTTTCTGGCGGGGGTGTTTCTCGCATGAAAGGCCTTAAAATGAAAAGTTGAATTAAAATAGGAAGGATTTTGTTTATCTAGGATTATATTATCTGAGGGACAGGCGGAAGTTGTAGAAAAAGTAATATAAAAGTAGATGTAACTTCCGCTTTATGCGCTGCTGGCCATTAAACTCTGTTGTCTTTTCCTCTTTCCCCGCGTTTTAATAAAATAATGACTTTGCTCTAACAATGCGAGAAATCTTTTTTTTTTCTTCCGTGAGGTCTTTTTTTACGCGTGCGTCGTCGTCATATCGAGTGCTTAAAGTTGGCGTGTCAGCAATGTGCCAAAATGAAAGAGGAAATATTTAAAATTTACGAAAGGGAAAAAGAAATTGCTGCGACCATAAAAGCTCATAAAAGTTCGGTCTGTAATTTATCTAGAAAGTTCTCTGAGAAATTTAAACAAAACTTGGGCAGTTAAGGAAAGAATGAGAGAGATTTGGAGAAAGTTGAAGACATATTTTTATAAATTTCGTTCTACTATAGAAACAACTTCAAAGTATAAGGAAAAATGATGCAAGAAGGAAGACAAATGCTGTTGTGTACACTTCCTTCCTTCCTTCCTCCTTCAAAACTGTATAAATTTATATACAGAAATGAGGGAGAGAGTTTTAACCGGTTGACTGATACTAAACATTTAACAGATATAAATGTATAAAGAGGTTTGTGGTAGAGAGAAGTCAGAGCGACAACTGACAAACTATTGCATCAGTATAAATTATAAACTCCAACAGTGGAACAAAGAAGACTCAAGGGTCAAATTGACTCAAAAACATGCTGTTGCATTTATAATTTTATTGTATACGAGATTTGGTGGCTTGTACTCATCGCCATCATCATTATCTCATCATCAATCATTGCTGGACATTTTTCATTGACTTGAGCAGTTTTTGAGCCAAATGGGGCTTATAAGGGGAAGGACTCAAGTTGATCACTACTGTATGGTGACTATAAAAATTCTTTTTATAATGACATGACGTCATGAAACATGAAAGCTCTGCGTGAGCCTTGGCTTTCACTGTTACTCCTCTCCATCTGTCTCGATCCTTGGCGACGTTTCTACAGTCAGCAGTTTTAAGTCTTCTCACAGTACAGTGAAATGTACAGGTTCTTTTTAACTTTTTATACAAACCATGTTAATTTGATGATAGCTTAACACCAAAACGTTAGTTAGTGTCAAACTAACCCATATTATATATTATTTAGTTTATAACTTTTTCTTATTTTTAACGTATAAAGTTGACATTTTCTGAAGACAGGTGACATGAGTCATCAAACAAATTGGATGTTTTATAAACTACCCGGTAAATGTGATAAATATTCTGTAATGTATCACATTTACCGAGCTAAGTTAGTGATTATGAATAATCGCCGGTGATTACAAATATTTGGTCGATTTTTGCGAGGAATCTTTTTCTTTCGTGAGGTCTTTTTTTACGCGTACGATCATACTGAGTGCTTAAAGTTGGCGTTTCAGCAATGTGCCAAAATGAAAGAATAAATATTAAAAATTTACGAAAGAAAAAAAAAATTGTCACGACCATAAATGTTTGGTCTGTAATTTATCTAGAAACTTCTCTGAGAAATTTAAACAAAACTTTGAAGTGATAAATCAGGCGAGTATATACAATTCCCGGTGACTATTTATAATCATCAACTAAGCTTGTGAAACGTGATAAATTACTGGATATTTATCACATTTACCGGTTACTTCAGAAAATATCCAACTCACAATCTGCCCCTATTTATGACATATACAAGATATTACTTTCGGTATACATAATATATAAAAAAGAAGCTCGAGATGAGTCAAAAATATTAGAGAAATTATATACAGAAGAAAATAAATAAAGATATCGATATATAAATAATAAATATGGACCAGATAATATATTCAAGACTCTTTAATAAGCAATAGAGTTACTGATAAAAAATTTATCCGAAAATTTCGATTGAAAATGTCAGAAGATTTTCGTACATAATTTCCCTCATGTTTAGCTTTAGAGAGATCGATTCAATTGGAACTGGATTGGAATAGTTGCTTCTTATCATTTGCTTCTACATACTGTACAGTTTCAAGTCGCGAAAAATTAGTGAAAGACAGAGAAAGCGAGAGAGAGAGAAAGAAGAAATTAGAGAAACGAGACTCAAAAAAATTTCTGTTGGAGTCTCTAACCCAGAGGTTCCCAATTTATTTGTGTCGTAGACCCCTCGCCACATTTTTCGGGTTTGGGTAGACCCCATACTGACCTGATATTGATTTTTGTAAATTTCTCACTGTAGTGATGTAAATTATGTATTTATATTATAAGATAGTATAATGAAAGTAAATAGATACTATCAGTGCACTGTTGAGATCCACTATCGTGGACTCCCATTTTCATTTCATGGACCCCAAAATTTTTTTTTGCTGACGTAGACACCTTGCAGGTTGTCATAGACCTCTGGGGGTCAATATAGACCACTGCTCTAACCCAAAAGACTCCTAAAGATGGCGCCACCAAGGTCAATTCCTATACAATCTTCCGATAGAGACATTTGGAAGCTGAATCAGTATAAAGTTCCCTTCACCAACAATCCCAAATTGTGAAGACTATTGGTAACCAACAAAGAAGACGAAGAACAGAAGAGATCCACCAATCAGAGAGATCAAATATAAGAAATCAGATGAAGCAAGAAAGGAAAAGATTTGAGGCTAACGATTCCTTTATTGGAGTCAATGGGAGCACCTTGAAAGCCTCAATAATCTGAAAGGATCCAATTTATCTGGAGGCTGAGGATTGAGGGAAAGACATTAAAAATAATATCTTAGGACTAACTTCCGTTTAAAGTTGAACCTCGAGATCCAGATAAAAATAAAAATTAATGAAGATAAAGAGGCTGGGAAGAGGAGGAGGGGGGGGAAAAGAAACACGGCTTCGTTCGACCGATTCCCAAAAACTCCAAAGAAATTGAGAGGAAGCCGTTTTGGAAATAAACACAAAGGAATAATAATAATAATAATAACAGTATAAAAACGAAAATTTCAATTTCAGTTAATAAAATTCTCTTTCAAAGAATTTATCTAGAAAATATTTTCCAAAGTGTTGCTCCTGCGGGAATTATTTTGTTTTAAATTAAGCCTCTCTCTCTCTCTCTCTTTTTTCCTGCTCCTCCATCTTTTTCCTAAATGTTTTTGCTAAAAATAAGAAGAGAAAATTTTTTTTTGATAATTTCTTACCTTTTATGAAGAAAAGGAATTCGCCATTTTGGAAATTCAAAAAGGTTTTTTCGTCTTCTGCTTCTTCTTGTTTAGATTAATTTCGGAAAAGCTTGAAACTGTAACAAAGAGATAAAGATTTCTTTTAGTCAAATCGGTATTCAAATTTCTTCTTTGATTTAAAAGATATCTCTGTGGTATCTGTTTGAGGATTTCACTATATATTATCTTGTGTGTTATATTAATATATCAACACTGTTTATATATATTTTATTAATATAAATAAATTTTGGTATGGGATGAAGAAAGCAATTTTAAAGCAGGGCGGCTGGGTGTTGGTGTGGCATGGCAAGACACTGTGGCAAAAGCCTTTCAAGGTCCTTGAGTCGAAAATATGCTTGAGTCAGCTACCTTTCGCTGAAGGCTTACTCTGACTGAAGGTTTGCTACCAAGGTTGTGAGCCTTGGAGGGAATTTTGGGGTGAAAGGAAACATTTTAGGTAAGGAAGAGCGGGAGAAAACAGGCACCCAGGTGGGGTTTGAACCACGGCTCTTAGAGTGATAGGTGAGTGCTCTAACCTCTCGTCTATCAGGCCCCCTTCAATATTATTTATATATATTTTATTAGTATAAATAAATTTTGGAGTAAGATGGATCGAAAGGAGCAATTTTAAAGCACGACGGCTGGGTTGGTGGGGCATGAGCAAGACACTGTATAGCCTTTCAAGGTCCTTCCGCAACCACAGAGTTAATTTTGTTGAAACTTGGAAATAGGTCTTGGCAACCAATGAAAAGCTCAAGTCAGCCATCTTGGAAGGTTTTTCTAGGGCACCTCGGTTTTAATTTCGATTTCTGAATAACCCCAATTACAGTAAATTGCAAATTTAGACCTTGTTTCCTAGATTGCTGACACTTATTGCATTAGAAAGACACTCAAAAGACGTGAAATGAACTTTCACTCTTTCCACCCCCTCCCTTCAACCCCTTTTCTCTACCATCCACCCGCCATCTTCTCTAAACGAATTATTCATTTAGCTTTAAGAAATTAACAACTTTTAATAGGAACGTAAAAAGACATCGGAATAAAAACTTTCTGACACAACAGGACTGCGTGGAAAATGGAAAACCGGGTTTTTGTGGGGTGGAATTCGTTTCGAGAAGGCAGTGACTCCTTAGTGAAATCATTGATGCCTGACGTGTTTGCCTTGAACGTTTGAAATTTCCTCCGTTTCGGTGGGCTCTTTGAAAGGATCTACGAAAAAAAGAAAGAAATTCAGCGAATTCCTGACCTCCTTGGAATGTTCTTTCGAATCAGAAGAAACAAATTTTCGAATGATTTTCTAAAAAATTTTCCGCCTTTTGTTTGCTTTCGCCTTTTTATCTTTTATTACTCTTTGTTTTCATCTTGTACTCTCTTGTTTCCGGCTCGATTCAGCCTATCGTTTGGATTTTCTTTCTTCTCTGCTTTTTTAACTTCCAGTCGAAGCTTTCTTTCATTCCTTTAATTTTCACCGAATTAAGACTCACTTTCGATGAGGACAATTTACTCCCGACTGATTGACTTTTGTTTTGAAAGCTTTCTACAACTTCTCAAAATCGGTATAATTGATCTAGTCGTTTTTTGCTTCCAACTTTTAAAAAGATTTCAAAACTGATTTTCTTTCTTCCTTTCTGGGGGGGGTGGGAGGAAAAGGGATTTGTTGTCAGCTTAGGTAACTCAGTGCAATTTCTCAACTCTCAAGAAATGAAAAAGGAAAGGACTCTAATGACTTTTGCTTTAGAAATGAGTTTTAGCCGTGGAAGAAAAGGAAAAAGTTGTTCCCGTTTCACGGACTGAATTCAAAAAGTTCAACTTTCATTGAACTTTATAATCGGAGGGTTATCCTCAGCAACCCTAATTTCGGGTTGTCAGGTTCGTTTTGGAGATAACAGCGCTTACTTTGCTCAACCTTCTGCCAATTTTAGGTTTCGACGAAACTTAATTTTGCTTCCATCCCTTGAAATCTGGGTTCAGTTGTTGTAAGTGAGTTTGTTTGTGTGTATGTGCTCGCATAACTCAAAAACCTTAGCTCAGATTTTAACAAAAACCAAACTAACATGTTTATCACAACCAAAGAACCAGCACCCCGTAATCTTTTTGGTCTTTTAGTCTATAGTCCTTTGGGATTTGTCAAATAAACAAATCTTGGTACAAACCCTCTTAAAATGTATCTATTTTTGTATACAGTCGAAGTTTTGAAGATATCTTCTGTAAATATCCAGCGAATACAGAAACCGTGGATGAGGAATAGATACTCCATTTAACTTAACTATTCGCAACACCCGCCTATACACGTGTCAGCAGTATCGAAAGGATGTCTACACACAATCAAAACCTTTCAAAGATATTTTCAGCCATGAAATCGTGTCGCAGTTTTTCAACCCGCAAATAGTGTTAACGTGAATAAGAAGCTTTTGCTCCAAATTTATTCCCCATCCCGCATCCCCCGCCTCACCAAAAATCCCTAAAAACAATTCACGTGGAAAGTTGTCAGTTTGATATAACCGTCTTTCATCTCGAAATAATTTTCCTTTTATCACAGTGTCCGATTTTCCTTTTTGAACTTTTTATTTATTTATCTTGACTTTACTATCAACGTGAAAGGAATTTTTCATTTTATTTTTCTTTCGCCGTCATTTTACGATTAAAAGCTCAGGCATTAGTGTTAATGACCCATTAACAGAAAATCACCGTCTGTCTGTCCGTCATTGGCTATCTTTGAAAGTAAAAAAGAATAAAAAAAGAAAAAAAGCGATCGATTTGGTTAATAAAATCCCCGTCGCTAGTAAAATTTCTCTTTTAACAATAATACTTTTGGTGGACAGGAAGAAAGGACTTGTTTTATGACGATCGATGCTTCCTTTTACGCGGTTTCGTTGTTTTCTGCTGGCTAAGCAAAAGACTTCTCAAGCAAAGTTCTGTGGTGATGATTTAAAGAGAAGAGGAGATGTTTTAAAACGAATACAGTTTGCTATAGTCGACCAGGTACAACGATAGTTTTGGGAGCGTTTGCTAGTATGATTAGCTAGGTTGTGTTGGGAGGTCTGTGGTGTAGTGGTTTAAGTGCCAAAAAGTTATAGTCGCTAGTTCAAATCCTCCCCCAACATCCTGCTATACCCAAAAGGAGGGGAAACGGGTTGAAACTCAGTTAACTATTTGCGTTGTACCTCTGAGTTGTTTTAAATATGGCGTAATGTAACAGTTTCGTGTTTAATGGCCTTATAGAGGTCCTACACCCAACTAATCAATCTATTTACACTTCGTCTCCACAATAATCCTAACAGTTTGGCTCTTCATTTAAGCTAAGTTTAAACACCAAGGCGAGGAATCAACATCAAGAGCCAATGTGTGCATTACTTATGAAATAAATGAAGGAAACTAGACGTTGTTGGATTGTAGTAAATAAATTTATCTACTCACAAATAATCATGTGACAAAGAGTATCCCTGTCTATTACTGTATCTACTTTATAGCGCTACTTTATCTCAGTCACTTTTACATACACACTCATTAGGTTACAAAAGTATAAGTGATGTGCGATAGCATGTAAGAATTCTTTAAAGGGTGAATTATTCAACAAGTTAATTTTCTATAAAAGTGTGCAATATTTATGAAATGAACCCTGTATATGAGTGTCCATTACTTATGATACTAATTCGTATTGACAATGTGGCAATGCCAACCTTAGACATTAAATACGTGTAGTAGTGTAAATAGTATTAAGGGAATTAAGTCGTAGAAACATTCGAATACAGATTTTACCCCCCACGAACCTAAGTGTTGGTACGCCTGTTTCAAGCAAAGTGATGTGGTTCACTTTTCCTAGAGTGCGAGTGAGTAGGGTCCCACAGACAGTGTGCAATATTTATGAAGTAAACAAGAATTTGTCGTGTTTTAAATCTTCCGCATATATAGAAACGCGTAAAATAAGACCTCATTGTGTATATAATATATCATACTATTAGTTCTCAACGCGGGAGGTCGGTGGTGTAGTGGTTTTAGTGCTGGACTAAGTTATAGTCTGGAATGACATCAAAACGTGAGAAAACGCGGTGGTATAAGAACGAAGATAGGAAATCTCAGTTTTTAGTAAATACCAACGAACTGAAGAGATGAACCAGAAGAAGAAACGTAGCGAACAAGGCTCTCAAAAGAAATAAAAAAAGATATACAGGAAGTGTATCCTTTGAGAGAACCTGAAACTTCCTCTTTTTTAATCTGGAGTTGAAGAGTTTCGCTTGGGATTTACGTCTCCTCTCGTTGAAACTTACCCAATTCAGTCTTTTCCCACTCATTCCGTCTTTATTTATTCATTTACCACATGGTGTATAAAAATGGAGGAAAGAGAATCGCAACGAGAAACGAAAATGTCAAAGTTGATTAGTTTTGATCAATTTTTATTAGAGGGAAAAGTCGGAGAGGACGGGAATGGAGGCCGGGGGGGAAACTAAATTAGAAACACAAGGCGGTGGAGTCGCGCCGACGTTCAACTTTTCAATTTTCCTTCTCTCCGAAAGAAAACTACTTTCACTTCCCGAGTTGTAACAGTTTTCGTGGAACTACGCTTTTTTGTCGTGTGCGAAATTTCTCTTTGTACTGTCAATGACACACTTTCCCTCTCACTCTGGCTCCCTCAATTTTTTATTTTCTCAAAGAAGAACAAAATAAAAAGGAAAAATATTTTCTCTTTACGAGGATATTGACAGATACCCGATGACGAAAAAAAAAAGAGAGAAAGGATAACAACAGCAACAACAAAAAAAGAAATTCATTCAGAAACATGCTCGTTTCATCGCGAAGAGAGAGTGAGTGAATGGATGAGAGGAACTGGGAACAATTTCTATGAAAAGAAAGTTGGGCAACAAAGGAAACAGTAAAAGAATTCGACGAAGTGGAAAACTTTGAAACGCTTAAGAATCCCTTTTCATGTCCTTTTGTTTATAAATATTGGTGGAGAGAATGAGAGTGAAGAAGTTGTTAAGTTAATGGCGTCGGGCCAAAAAAATAAAATGAGGAACAAGAATATTTTCTATGATTCTGAACAAATTTTATTGACCTCCCTTCCTCTTACCAGAGCTAACCATTCTCTCAACATGGGTTCCTAATGTGATAAAAACGGCCATTTCGCCAAGACATTCTTCCTCGGGGTGTCCAACTCCTAACTTTATTTATTTATCTTCTCCTCATTGAAATTCTCTCGAGGCTTTAAATTCCCAATCCCCACGTCATTATCATATGTTAGTATAAATTAGTTTATACTAAACAGATTAAAAATTATCGATTCCTTGAGTTAGCCTAACACCTGCTTGCTCACTTTCCGAAGTCGTAAATAATGGGCGATTGGTGTGTTGTCTTGGAGAAGTCCCTGTCACAGAAGATTAGAACACAAAAATATTTTAGGTCCATGATGGGAGGGAATAAACCGGATGGATGTCAGTTCTTGGGTTTTAGTCATCGGAACTAATCTTGTTTTTACTTAATTACCAGAATATACCATCAAACTGTGTGTTCGCTCCCTGCCTTTAAAATTTCGAGACATCGCCAAAATCAAATTTAGATTAACGACCCATTGTTTCAGAAATTCTGACAGATTAACACTGACACAAAGGAAAAGGGGAGGGGCAGGGAGTAAATAAGATGCGGAGAGGAGTATAGGAAGAAGAGAGGAGATAAACGGAAGGAAAATAATTCCGGTAATAAGAGCTCCTTTACTAGTTTACTTCCGATCTGTTTATAAAAGTTATGAGGTTGTGTTCCTCGAGGCTACCATTCCTTGTTGCCTCTCTCCCTGCCCACCTTCCACACTTCACTCTCATTTCCCTCCCAACTTTAGGCTTTTCTTTGAAAAATTACCCTTTTTTATCAGACAATTTTCTTTATTCCCTACAGCAAACAAAAAGGGAGGCAGGATGGAGATGAAGAGTAAAACAGTAAAAGCCACAGGGTTTGTAAATTTATTGGAAGTCGCTCATTACATAATTACAATCAATAGCCTCACCAGAGAAACCGACAGTCAATTTAGTAAAGCATAAAAACTCGTTAGGCAAACAGCAGGATTCGAAGTGAGAGGAAAGAACAAAAGTATGAGGAAGGAATTGTCGCTGAGAAAGTTTCAAACCAATAGGGAGACGAAAAAGTCAGTCACGGACGAGACAAAGTGATGCCATTAAGAAAGTTGTTAGATTAAATTGGTAAACAGTGACACGAGAAAGTTGTGGACGATGGAGAGAGAAAAGGACCGGAGATCTGCCACGAAATGGAAAGAAGAGAGCTTTTGAAGAAAGGAAAAAAAGGGAAAAGGATGATGATATGAGAGAGATAGAAAGATGTATAAAAGGGAAAACTTATAAAAAGAAAGGCCCCTAAGAAGAAGGAGGCCCGGCATTCTCTCTCGGGAACCCGCGCCTATAAAATTCAATTTTTAAACTTTCCGATCAAGTCTCATAAAACACATCTGGCCGAAATAAACAAAGTATAGCCACTTTGTCATTACACAAAAAGCTCTTTTTATGCTCGGGCCTAGCCAGTTCCCGTTCGGCCGTAAGTCAAACATGGATTATAATTTGACTCAACGTTATGAAGATATTGGAAATAATTTTCGAAAATTATTTACGGAAAAAAAGGAGAAGAAAACGCTTTTCAATTTTCTTCGCCCATAAAAAAAAGGAGTTCGTGTATAGGGAACGTTAGCCTTCTCCTTAACTCCGAAGGTTTTTTTTGTGCGCCCTTTCGTGCGCCCCCGATTTTTACAAATAATCGCCATTTTATTTAATTTTCGTTCGGGTTGGATGAATTTTAGAAAAGGAAGGCTGGGGGGGGAAACAAAAAAATTTATTATTGCTTATTTGTTTTATGTTTTTAATAGACCGTGGAAAATCAGTTCCCATTTTTCCCTCCTCCTTCGGATGGGTTTAGAATATATTTTGCTGAAATATAGGTGCCTTTGATTTAGTTTTGCTGTCGTTATTTGTGGTCTAACGCTCTGAATCTCCTCCGAGCTTACTGGCAAGCTCTGATTTTTTTGTTATCTGTTTCGCCTGTCTAGGAATTATGTCGCTTTCAAACGTTCGCTGTCGTTTTTCTCCTTCTTGGTTGGCTACTTGGTTTGTCAGTGTCGTAATTAGGGTGTGCTGATGAGACAAAGCACACAAATCGGCAGCACAAATAAATTTTTAAAACTACCCGTCGTTCTTTTTGTGCCAAGTTCCTGAATAACCTGAATTGCTCAATCAGCTAAGTTCTTCATCTAACAGTCTCAATGGTTTGTTTGACTTTCCAAAATGCACACTCCCTGTTCCAGAAGTTTCTTGCCAAGACAATTACAGAAAATCGTTTCACTTCAAAAAACACTGCAAATTATTTGTAAAATAAACTCAACACAGAACTGTGCACTATTTATGAAATGAATTTCTCATGAACTACTTGTCCACACCCACTGTAACCTAAGCAGTTAAGTGCGATTCGCAGCGAAAGGCCCCGACATCTCAAAGTACAGCTGTTGGCATCTTCAACGGTAAAACTAAACAGTTTAGTTGCCAACAGCAATTTGGGTCTTCCGAGTGTTAACTGTGAACCGCACTTAACTGTTTCGGTTACTATGATATCACGTAAACGACCTAGACTTTTTTTACGCGGTTTGTGATGTGTCTAAAAAATTGTAGGTGTTTACATACAATTAACAACTCTCGGAAAAGTTTAATTAGAATCAGTTTTTGGTCCTCAGGGGAGGATTAAGGTTTTGAAAAGACTAAAAAAAATAATTTAGGTTGGTAAAACGGATGTCCAAGCGGTTGTGAAGTCTTTTTATTGTTGAAAAGTTTTTCAAAAATTTTCAAAACCCTTTTCCTGTATTGTAGAATCTTTTTTGTATTTTTCCTCTCCTCTCCTTCCCTCCACGAAAAGCTGACGACAATTTTTTGCGCTTTTAGAAAAAACCAACTGTTGTCTTTTCCTGTTGTTCCTTCCATTTTTTTTGGGAGGGTGGAGAGGAAAGAGGAGACAAGAACCAGGCTGACGATATGAATCTAAAACTTATCGGTCGTTGTGCGGTTTCATTTGTAAGAAAACTTTTCGGAGCCTAGTTCACGACAGAA
Source organism: Columbicola columbae (assembly GCA_016920875.1). NCBI lineage: Eukaryota > Metazoa > Arthropoda > Insecta > Psocodea > Philopteridae > Columbicola > Columbicola columbae. Next base: position 5,813,025 of record JADMLL010000005.1, on the reverse strand, counting down.
AAAAAACCTTTATTTATTTATTTTTTATTTTATTTCTCCAAGTTGTCTCTTTTATCACGGGAGCAAACAAATTTTTCATTTTTCTTTGTCGAGAGCTCTCGAAGACCATTCACCACAATTTCCTTCTCGGATTTTCAATTCTTTTTCTCAGCTTTTGTTTCGGAAAACCTTTTTAACTCAAATTTGAGATTTTCGTTTATTTTTCATTTTTTTTAGTTGTTAAATGAATCAAATTTAAATAAGGATGCAAAGGCGGATTTTATTAAATCCTCGAAATATTTCTGTTGTTCATATAGTACGACCTCAAAAAATGCGAGATGTGTCAAATATGTAACATTGTTTTAGGAGATTTGTTTTTCAAGGAAAGATGGGAGGCTGAATTTGTTTCCTGATTAGCAGGACACTATAGTTGTTGATGAAGCTATGTACTATAGTTAACAGTTATAATGTAGTACGTAGCTTCATCAACAGTATCAGTCTTCAATGGGTGATAACTATCAAGATGGCCGATCTCAAGCTATTTCCTAACCCACGGATTTGATTTTTGTGTTTGTGTATTCGTTGACCTTCTAGAACAGTTCATGTCATACTGATGTCTCTATTACCTTTTAGTAGTAGTTACCTTCGTGTAAGTTGTGTTTTGTAATTTTCGGGTCTGACACGTTTTCTCGAAACCTCTAATCCAGTGATGAACAAAATACGGCCTGCGGGCCAACTCCGGCCTGGGAAAGTATTTAATCCGACCCGCCTAGGGTTTAGAGACATGGATAGTACTGTTACATGGCCCACTAAAATTGACGTTTTGACGGTCGAGTAGTTTAAAGTGAGAATAATAGATGTATAGTCTACAGAAAAAGCTCAAGCATAGTTCATTTGTTGCAAATTTGTGCGTCCTTCCAAAAAATTTTAAAATTTAAATTGGCTCGTTGATTAAAAATATTGCCCACCCCTGCTGTAATCAAAACAACTCATTTAGCCCAGTGATGGCACACCTGTGATTTGTAGGTCGCAAACTAACCCAAAGAACTTGTTAAATGACCCACGATTTAGGTTTATTAGATGATCATGAAGCCATAATTCTAAGACAAAAGCCATTGAAGCCAATTTAAATTTTTAAATTTTTGGTGGGCCGCACATAAAGCAGGAACTAAAGTAGTATTTAGTTTTGAATAGAGAACTCTAATGTCACCTCTTTGATAATAATATTGCCATCACGGCTTCCAAAAACACAAGAATAGCTAAAATTGCTAGCTAACAGCTTACCAGTCTGACCGATTGTGTGACAGAAGATAACACAAACAAGCACAGACGCGGCGCGTATTGCATGTTTGAACAAGTCGCAGACAAGTGAGTAACACGTCACAAAGAATAGTTTCGGTTTAGTATACACTACCATTTTATTACAATTAACATCAGACATCTTGTAGTTGGTCTCTTGCTATCAACTAGATTTCTTAGTTACAGTTTCTATCACCAAAGCACACAGATACCACGTAGGAGACATTCTATTCGACAGAAAAATGATTTTATTGTATAACAGTTCAGAGCATCTCCACATTTTTTGACATACCCTGTATAATCCCATCCGAGTTCAGAGTTCATACATCTATTCTCCATTTTGTTTCCGAGTTTTACATAAAATAAAATCACAGTAAAAAAAAAACATTTTAATAATACAAACAAGAAAATCCATCTCAACTTTAACCCAGATTGTGACGGATTAAAGCTTTGTTGACATGATAACAATATAAAATTTTTTTTTCAGTATATAAGAAAAATTACAAATTTGGGGATTAGGGAAATCGAGTGAGGATTAACCTGAATCGAAAGCAAAAATGGTATAACATACAAGAGAGAGGAGTGGGAGTAGTGGGACAGAACGAATTTAGAACCGAACAACCAAAAGACAGATAGAAGTACAAGTTAATCATCTTCTTCTCCTATAACTTTCTTTTTGTACGGTAATCACAATATACTATCCTCAGGTTATGTGATTAATTTATTATTAATATTATAAGTTTTGTTTGTCTTTTCGCTGAGTATGAATTTTAAGAGTTTGGTTCGCTTCCTTAGTTGGGTGGGTTCCTGTTTCAGGAGAGGTGAGGGTTTTGAGAACAACCTTCCATGGCGGAATGTGAAGATGATACTCTTTGTTCTTAATTTAAATTTCGAACATGTGTTGACTTTTCATAAAATAAGAAACTGAAAGCGTTTCCGGCCGCAGAAGTACTCCCTGAAGGAGGCGAGAACCAATCAGTAACTGGATAGACGACGTAGGGTATGTTAGCCATTTTTACTCTAAAGAGCCCGAACCAGTGGATAATATTTATACAGTGCCATCGCGAGTGACATATTATAAGAGAGTAACTACAGCACTTGTCCTGTTGACAATAATTTTGAAATTTTTATCCACTCCATTCCAACAATCTTACACATATAATAAAGAAGGAAATGAGGAAGAGAAAAGGTCGCTTTATGGAAGAGTAAACCAGGTAATCAAACGGAAGGGGATAACGTGGAGTGATTTCCCGAAATGAATGAACGTCCTTCATGGTGGATAAGTTTCAAAACGAAAGGACAAAAAAAGCCCGAAGCAAAGACTTGAAAGAAAATGAAATCTGAAGATGTCATCAAGGATGAGTGCATAAAGAAGAAGAAGATGATTTTCCGATATTTCCTGGATCTATGTAACGACATCATCGAATCGGGTTACAAGTTATAACTCGGGTTATGACATTAACCCCCACCCCACCCCCGGAAAAGACAAAGCTGTTGAAGATAAATAAATATTTCAGAGGATAAACCAAGCGTGACTTTTCACATCCTCCTCAACTTTCACCACAATACTGCTTAATTAATTAGTCTCTTTCTTTGAATTTTTGTGTTTTGAAACTCCAGGGAAACTTCAACTCGTCGTCAAACTTCTCTATTGTTACCCCTGACCGGAAATTCAATTCAGAATAGAAAACGTCAATCAGAATATCCTCGGAGTATTATTTAATGCTTTTAAAGAGCTTTCAGACTCTTTACCCCCACCAACTCTCCAATTCCAAAGCTTGTGTAACAGTGGACGCCGTCAATTTCCATCTGTAAACTGTAACATAAAACGAATAATCTCATCTGAAAGGATTTCCTTGCTTCTGGAATCATTTTTCAATGAGAGGAGCAGGGGAGGAGGAAGGAATTGTGGGGGGGCGGAATAGAATAGACGACTCTTAACCTCCTTATTCAAACAGTGGAAAAAATTTGTTTTTCCTCTCTTTATTGTCTCCTTTAATGCATTTATTAACTTGAGATAAGTTTCCAGTTTCCTTTTCTTTCACCCCCCACCCCCACCACACTTTGGTGAAAGACTCTCGAAGTGCATTAACAAAAACCGATTTGTTTTAGTTTCATTCCCAAGATACTAATGAGTTAATAAATCCATCCGGCGTGGAAGGAGATGGTGGGTAGAGTGTTGCTCTTGATTAATTAAACCGGTTTCGAAATTAATCCGGGAACTTATTAGGAGAAATCGATAATTTTGAAATACAAGAATCCGTCATTAGCCGAAGGATAGATGAACTCGTTCCAGGGGTCGGGGGAGGAATTGATTTGAAGCTGAAGAGAGTGCGAAAGTTAAAAAGTGAACACGAAACAGGAGGGATGAGGGAAATGTCTTCACAAACTCACGCACAATAAATTTTTCTGAGGTGACACGCGTTCGTAATCTTTGAATTTCCCGCCTTTTTCTTCTTCTTCTTCTCCTCGAAACCATAACCTAAAACTAATTTTTCAAAGTCTTTGTGATTTCTCTCGTTTGCCTTTTCTTCCCTTCCCTCGTGCGTTTCGAATTCAATGCTTTCACTTGAACTAGAAAGGAAATAAATCGCAATTCCGAGTCTACGGAAAGAAAAGAAAAGAAAAAGTTAAATAAAGAAGTAGATCGATTCTTTTTTATCGGAAGGAAAAGATTAGTTTTAAAAGAAAGCAATGAATTCGGCAGAGTAAAGGATTAGAAAACCAAGAAAATGGGTTTTTGTATTCGTTCATCACCCTTTGAAACGGAAGTAGAAACCTTCTCCATTGCCCCGTTCACCCTTCGAGCCGGTCTTTAAACCCGAGTCGAGGGAAACCATGCCGAGAATACCTAATTGCCTTGCTCCGTTTTCGAGTCGAGGTCCTTTTCGAAAATTGAAACTCACCTCTCAATTTACTGGTCGTAAATATCCGGAAACGAATGAACACACACGAGGGAAAAAAATTATTTTAGGTAGCAAACTCTTTCTCGTAAACTGTTTGGGTGATTTGTGGTTTGAATGAGGAAGAATCCTCTGGGTATCTTTCGGAAGGATGAGGAATCCATTTTCGACTGACAAATGGCGGGGAATTCGTGAGGTAATTACAAAATTTGTGGCGGGTGTTCAAAACAGTATATAAATTATGATGAGGGTATACCGTATCGAACGGAATTTGGGTAGACTGATACAGTACAATAATATGAACCGTTCGGACTTGGTCTTATACAACAAACGTCGTCCCTATTCCGAGGCGAATCGTCAGCAATCGTTGCTTTGAAAAGCTGTTTAAACAAATCATTCCGGGAACTTTTGGGACAGAGCTGCATCCATATCATTTCCCTAATTTGTGACACGAATTCTTTTCAACTACCTCTGACACTAAACACTATGTTGTAAAGACACTAAACAGTTCCACTGCAAATTCCGGCAGCCAAACTACGTCGGTAACGCCAAATAAATGTTTGGGACCCGTCGGTGGTCCCAAGGGAACCAACCCTGAAGGAGTAAAATTTTTTAAAACCGGAAACAGAGGGTCACGTGACCTTGGCCATGGTATTAACCGATTTCCATGCGAATTAAGCACTAACTATAGTCAGATGAGTATGACAACCAATCTCTACGCTGGCCAATAACTGATGTTATTAATAATGACAGCTTACATAATTAGTTATTAATGTAATGAAATATGATAATTAATAGGAAAGGAACTGCTGAAAGAAGAGACAAAAGACGGTCATCGAAGGTAACATCCTTTCCACCACCTAGGTGGTGGAAAGGATGTTACCTTCGATGACCGTTCTTTGTCTCTTCTTCCAGCAGTTCCTTTCCTATTAATTATCATATTTCATTGACTTCAGGCTCGCCAACAATACAAAAACAGTAGCGAACACTCACCATCAGGAAAGAATCAGAAAATTCTGCTCGCTCTCAATTATCAAAATTCCACTCCAACACTAACCATCAATTCAGTCAACCTGGTGAAAGTGCATACATCCAGACTCCCACTACCTACAGTCAAATTACGTATCACCCATAGTTACCATATAAGTGTCCTCAACTTTTGACCTCATTGAGAGCTTAATGAACACTTTCCGATCTTTGGTTCGTGTGATTTCAATTTTTTGTCATTACAACCAAACCTCTTCTCTCATCTTGTACCCATTGCTGCCAACATCCACTTTTACAACATCCAATCACAAATAAAATGAACGCGTTGTTAAATTAATGGCCGTCTATCCAAAAGACGTTGGAAAATATTTTTATTGTTTTCGGGCTACAGTTTGGGCGATGAGTTCGCATCGAGGAATTTTCGAAATCACTTTCGCTGAAATACGGGAAATTTGAACTCCGACACGATTCATTATTTTCTTTAGTTTTCCTTTCCTCCTTTCGTTTTCCGGCAGATTTATTTTTCTAATTCTCTTGCCTTCAGTTCATTTCAATAAAATCAATTTCGCCACCACGTTTTTAATTTATTTTTACAAGACTGATTGGAATTTGAGAACGAGCAGAAACCATCCTGTTTCCCAACAGAATTTCGAACAACTCAAACGAAATTAACTGAATTTATAATTGTGCGCCGCTTCCAGGTATTTTTTCCGTTAAAAATCTTGCAGGGTATTTACCACGGTGAAGAGAATAGGAATTTGATAAAAAGGACAACAGGAGAGGTAGCAGATGGACACAGCAATTACAATTTACGTAAAATATTGAATTACAAACCGGAAAAAGAAAGGGAATTGATTAGCATTTTGAAAATCAGTAATTCTTAATAATAGCTACCATCGAGTGGGAATTGAAACATAAGTTTGAACCTTTTCGAGATGCACCCGCCTGCCCGCCCCGCTCACCCCTACCCATCATCCCGGATGAGTGTGTGGAATTAATGCGGACACATTTGGTTTTTTAATTTGTAAATCAGGAGAAGGAATGAAATTAAATTACTGGATAATTTTCATTGTCCCTCCGGCTTAAAAATTTTTATAGATTTTATGGGATTGGGAAAAGTGAGAGAGGAGGAGGAGGAGGAGACGGGGTGGGAACGGGGGAGGGGGCAGAATGAATCGAAATATATTCATCAATATGAATTAATGTGGAAACTGGATTCATCGTTTTATTGAGTTGCTGACAATGTTGACAGGAACAGTTTGAAAACAAAAATCGAAAACACTTTTTCATGTAAGCAATCATGGCGTGTTGCCGTAAAATTGCTGATGGGTGAAACAAAAAACGATGTTCAGTCAAACTGTACAAAACCAAAATCTTTAGCCAAATTCATGACTTTAAAGATCCAAATCAAAGAAGTCTGTAAAGAATGCTTAAATAGATTTATTATAAACCGCGTAAAAAAAGTTTATAAAGTGATGGCGGTGTTTTTCACGAAGAAAAAAAAACGCAAACAACCCTCACAGCCATATCCGGTGAACTAAATTCTGTTTGTTTCATAAATAATGCACACTATGCTGAGAATTCCTTTCATAATCAGTGCTAGCAAATACCAAACTTGTTTTTATCAATAAAAATCCCGTGGTCGCTTTATAAACTTTTTTTATGCGGTTTATGACCCATAAAAGAGTTCTTGACAGTTCATTATGCGACGACCAAGGCAACCCGCTCAGACTTGAGACAAACGAGACACAAAGACATACAGAAACTAGCACAAAGACGCGTTATGACTTGTAGGAAGTAGTCTCCATGAAGCATATGAACAGATAACGCGACCAATACAAAGACTCGGCGATGTAACTCGAACGACAGCGCTATTTTCTGTAGACATGTTTGTAAATATTATTTATTTGTCACATCAGTACACCTAATTCCGACACATAACAGCTTCGAAAGTTTAAATAACACTAGAAATAAAACTTCCACTGCTGGAGAAACCTGTAAGCTTAATTCACCTCATTAAAATGATTTCAGGTAACATTAGAAGTCTTATTGAAAGACCTAACACCTTTTACAACTCACAATACCAGAGGAATCGGTGTGCTTCCAGAAACGACGTCTTGACCACCTTCTACAGTCTTTCTACAAAGCTTTCAGCAGCATTTCTCGGTGAGTTTCATTATTTGTATTGTTTCCTTCGTTTTTCTTCATTCGAACGATCATTCAGCCTCTCATCCGTTATAATTGAAAACGAAAATATTTCTCAACCATCTCCGACAATTTCTTCATCCCCGGAGATTTTTTCCTTATCCAACCCCTTCCCCTCCACCACACAAAAACCGACTCCTCCTCAACCTCAACAACCTTCAAATCGAAAACGCATCATATAGAAAGCTATTAATCTTGAGAAAAGACAAAATCTTGTTAAACTCCAATTTTGTTTTGCTTACGACTTCAGCGATTCTGTGGGGAAACAATTCAAAAAATAATTTTTTTCTTCTTTTGGTTGCGACTGCAAAAAGAATCATAGAAAGTGGAGAGGAGGGAGTAGTCGAGAGGACGAGGAAGGTTTTATGAAATTAAATTTAAAAAAAAAATTCTTGGGAATGGAAATGAAAAAAATGTCGAGAAGTAGGACTGTGGATGAGAGGATTTGGAGGAGAGAAGAAGACAGCAGGAGAAATTATTACTTTTTTGGTTAGCGAGGTAACAGATTTGAACTATTCTCAACTACTGCATCGGCCTAATTTAAGAGTCTGGCTTTGTGAACAGCCCTCAAACAAAAAAAGTTTCAAGGACGCGAACCGCGAAACTTCTAACTTATGTGGAGGAGGAAATTCTTTCTCTCTTTCTCTCTCTCCTCGTCTGCGAAGTTATTTTTATCTCCAAGTTTATTCATAATTATTTTTTAGCCTAACCTCTCCAGCCTCTCGCATTCATCTCTTAATGACCACTTGCACAAAGCGTCTTCATTTCTACTACCCCACATCCGGTATGTGTTCTAGTAAACTTTGGGACTGTCCAAATTAAAAATTTTAATTTTCTTCGGTTTATTTCAACAAATTTTAGCTCTTTAACCGTGGTAATAGTGTCTTCTTCAGTAACTTGCCTTTAGGGGTGGAAGAGTGAAAGAGTGTTGATCACCTTTAGGGGTAAATTGGGTGAAAATACTGGTATATTGGTATAAAGCTTTCTAAATCAAACACCAAATCAGTGGAGAGTAAGTGTAGTAAAAGTAATCCAGTTCTGGTAGTGGTAATGGAGTCCTAATAGTAGCTGACAAAGGTTGAAGGTTCAGGTTTCGATTCGAGGAATAAATCTAAAAAGGTATTCGTAAGGAAAGTAGAAAGAATTGGAGGAAGTAGAAGTGGGTAAACTAGAAAAACAAGAAACAAGTGGTCTAAGTACAGTAACAGTATACTCAGCTGACTACACATGACTAGCCGTAATTACAACAACAAGCACAGTTTTACGTTCAACTGTCCTCTGAGGTCAGCTATTGACGTCACGGCGCCCATTTTGTCGCTAACCCAACTTTAAAATTATAAAACCTAGAAAAATACGCACAAGTCAGCAATAAGTCTTCCAGGAGCTTTAGTGTTTCAATCTACGTAACCACAAATCCTGTTGTAGCCTCTCAAAGTCCGCTGCTTATATATTCCCCAATCCAAAAACGTTCCAGTCCGGTGGCTACAAAATCTTTGGTGTTGTAAGCTAAATCACATCCGGATAAGCAGTGCGAGTAGAAAAATTTTTACAAACCCCTGCACGCTTTAAAAAATATTTTTTTTTAGAAAAGAAGGAAAAGGCTCACCGGAACTACACACGCCTAAACCACAAACCCAAAGGTAACATAATCTCACTAAGAGAGAGGCGTCGAAACATGGAAAGATCCTAAAATAAATTATCATAAATTATAAATTACCTTCAGAGCGTGTGTCATGAAACATTTTTAAACGTGATGAGAAGGAAAAAAATTTTTTTTGGGAGAGAGAGAGGGGCGCGGTTTCCATTTTTTTAAGTGAGACTTGTTGGGTGTCCCCAAGGACTGCCAACCAAACAAAAAATAACGAAAATAAACATCATGAATCTGAGTTAAAGTCTTTTGTCAAGGACGAAACCTTTTTTTTTTGAAAATTATTTCGAGAAACACTTAAGAAAGAAAATTGGAAATGTTAACAGTTCATAAAAATCAATTGAAATTTATTTTTAATTTATTTTCGATTAAAAAAAGAAATCAGTGTCCCTCTTCCGGGGAAACTCATTCCAACGATGCCGGGAAACTGTCACAAAGGAAATGGAACTCAACTGTAAAAGATTTTTTTCGTTTCACAATTCACTTCCGGAAAATTTTTAACTTCTCGAGCTCAGAAAAACTGTTCAATTTTGCGCCTACTTCGTCTTCTTTAAAAGCTAGTCAGCCGTTCAGCGACGATTTTGCTTAATGAGCTCATTCCTTTTTTCCCTACTGCAATTTATTGTCCTCATAATAGTCCCTCGCAGACCTTCTACCACTCCCGTCTAGTAAAATATGACTTGGATATCCGGTTTCTGACTCCCCTTCTCTCTTCCCATTTCCGTTCCCTTCCTGTCATGGATTCATCTCAATAATCAGCAATTCCCTTTCGGGCTTTAAGTGTGCAATGTTAATGAAATGACTTGGTTCTAAAAGTTGGTAAGTTTGAGATGGTTTCCAAAGCAGTGTGCATTACTTATGAAATAGCTTAACTTCTTATTGACAATTGTGGAATAAATAAATTAGAGTTTAAAGTGTGCATTACTTATGAAAAATGGTTTAAAGCAGTGTGCATTACTTTTGAAATGAACTCTGAACGAGAATGTATAGAATGAATGAACTGTAGTTTAATGTGTTTAAACATTATTTATGAGACGGATTTCCGGTAAAAGTATTAATTAATTATGAAAAGGATTCTTGGTAAGAGTGTGCATTATTTATGAAATGGAGGTTACTAAAAGCTCCTTCTATAAACGAACTGTTGTTCTTCTTTGTTCATCCACCATTTTGGAAGGATAAGTTTTTCCTATTCCAAAGTTCTGGAAAGTTGGTAAACGGGGGTGGTGGTAACGGCAGTTGGGGGTTGAAAATAGAGAGAAGGAGGGAGGGAAAGGGAAGCTGGAAGTCGGGGGTTGTTTGTTTAAAGAAGTCAAATCCCCAACTTTTCACCAGCGAATCGCTTCCCAGTCATCTTATTCAAGGCCGAACGATTTTAATTCGAAACCAAAATTATCAAGTTGACTCCCCCGCATCAAAGTGCTTATGATTTAAAGATGGCGTCTTTAAACTGAATTTATTTTGTTTCGGGATGTGAGAGAGTCATCCGAGTGCCCTCTCTCTTTTTAGTTTTCTCTCCTGTGGATTTTAACTTCTCTTTTAGTCAGCGATTAATTTTGAAATTCCCCGGAGGACGAGATATCGCAACCGACGGGGTGGAAGGCAACCATCTCACATAACACACCACACGCATACACACACACAACCCATCGACATACATAAAATATCTTCCGACCTCTTTTTATCTCTTCTCCCTCACATTCATTCTATTATTACAGGCCTAATAAAAAATGGCTGACTCGAATTTTTTTTTGCCAAAGGAAAGAAATTCTGGGATGAGAGTCTGGGCGATGGGAAAGAGGCAGAAGGGAGGAGGGGGTTCAAAGCTGTAGGCTCGACTTTATTCTTTATCTCCATCATAATATTAAAAAGAAGAAAAACAGAAATTCTTCTGATAAGATTATCATAGTACGCTTCCAGAATAAACAAAAGATGATAATCCTCCATCTTCTTTCTTGTTTAAAGTTTCTCTAGGTAGTAGGAATAAATGGGAAGGAGGAGGAGGAGATGGGGAAGGAATAAGTATTAAAAATCTGATTTCCAATTTTCAAATAATTTTCAAAAGATTTTGACTCTGCTTCTACTTCTTCGCCGCTTCCTCCTCTCCTGTTTTTTGTTGTTTACATGTTTTCTTTTTGTTTGGATTTATAAGATTCGCAAAAGTCAATTTCTTTCCTTTTTTTTTTGTTTCGATAAGATATTATGTAGTCTATGAGAAAGTTTCCTCGAGTTTCCGGTTGTTTTCATCTCTCTTACTGTTTTCTTTGTTTTTTGTTAGAAGAAAAAATTTTTTTTGTCTTCCGAGTTGAATTATTAATGCGTTATTTGTTTTTCTTTATTTTTTGAGATTTCTCTCTCTCTCTTCTTCGATAAATCGTCTTTTAATCCCCATTCCCTTCTTCTCCATTTTTGTAGAGCTGACTTTAGCTGTTGTCAACTTACTTTCGTGAAAACTTATGAACAACACCTTGGAACGGGAATGTGTTGAACAAAGCTTTGAGTTAGCGTAAGAACGCTGACTAACTCTGTGGCTTTGAGAAACTCACAACCATCCACCCTTCTCTTCCTTTACGATCGAGCTTTTGATGTTGTCTTTCTACCTTCTCCCTCATCGAATGGGTTGCGGTTAGTCGTGATTGTCTGGTATCCATCACCAATTCCCAAACAATTTGTAACAACAGAACCTTTCGAACCTTTTTTTTGAAGGAGAAAATCTTTTAGGGATGTTGTGGGAATGCTACCGAATAACGTAGAACCGGATATAGGAACGGAAACCGTTACTCAGCTAATGTCTAAGACGAAAGAGAAAAGTCTCGAGAAGAGGGAAGAAGTTCGAGAGAGAGAGAGAGTAACGTATACATCACGTTCTGTGACTTGCGGAAAATTGGGAACCAAACTCAAAATCTTGTTCTCTTCTCCATTTTATCGTTTTTCATTCCGACAGTGGAACAACTCGGAAGAAGGAGGAGAGAGAGATATAATAAACTATTTCATCGACCGAAAAACGTGTTTCATTAATTGTCAGAGATTTCAGAATTTGTACGAAGAGGAGGAAGGACTGGAGAGGGCCAACCTAAAATTTGGTTTCAGAATTGATTTCTTTTATAATTGAACAAGTCAACCAATCACATTCGAAAAGATTAGACCATAAAATACCTTTTCGAAATCTTCTAGTAAACTCGAATTTGGGGAAGTTTGGACCTCTGCCTCTAATTAGTCATTGCTTTAAAATCAAACTCTCGCGTAATTAATGATTCAATCAATCAACATTTCTGGATTCCGCCCAACGGATTTGATTTGGCTGATGTTCTCGAAGACGACGGGGGTGAAGAAATTAAGAAAGATAAAATGGAATAAAATAACGGTTTGCTGTTTCCTTGTAAAAAACCACAACACCCCCAAGGAATTCTTTGAAATTATTAAAATTGAAAAATAAATAAAGGAAAAGAGCAGTTGAGAATTTGACTAATTCAGTTTTATTCAATTCCTCCCGCGGAATTTCCCACAGCCCCCACCTCGCGCGCCACTTCCAGACTCCATGCCTGCCAGCCTGCCCTCCGGCGGGAACGAAGTTTTCCGATTTTGCGAGACAGCGTCGTTGCTTTTAAAGAACAAAAAAATATCTCAAATTTATTTTCAAATTGAAAATGGAAAAGAGCTTTAAATATCGTTGTTCATAAATATTTTTCTCAGTTTTCAAATTTAATGGATTTCGATGGAAGCGAATTTCCCCTCCCTCCTCCCGTCTCAAAATTTATTCACCGGAAAAGCTCGGTTTTCCCAGCGAAACGAAAAACTGAGGTTGGATATAACGGTTCAGGCGATGGTAAACCTCATAATGTTGCGGGACACCTGAAACGAAAGCTTTCAAAGTGTGGGATAGTTTGGTGAAGGGAGAGGGGGGTTGGGGGTTACCATCAGCAGGAAAAAAGCCGCTGAAATATTTAACTGCTGTCATTCAATCACAGAATATCAGTCAACTGCCGATTTTCATTCTGATTTTTGGTTGAAATGCTGACGTCTCACTCACATTTGTCATGTTTGAATGATTGACCCGTTTGTCAAAATGTAAGAAGACTGTGTCTTTCACATAACTAAACTGAAGAAAATGGGTCTTCTTAACTATAACACTAAATTAAATTTTGTCTTTAGGCACCAACGGTTACACTTTTCTTTAACCCTTCACACTTTATAACGTTCTAAATAACAATAATATTAATAATATATTTCTAGATGAGTATCCTCTGGTGTTGTGACCAAAAAATTACCAAAGTTATGAAATTAAATATTAATAAATACATTAACAAACCTCTAAAAATAAATATATATGCATTTATGTATTAATAAATACAACGAATCACTAAATATATACTAAAAAGAATTGATAATATTATATATTTGGCGAAAATCGACGGTGTCTTTAGAATCTTCCTATATAAATAATTATTTAAGTTAATATACAGTATAAAAATAAATTTTTTGTTACAAGAATCCGTTTTGGTTTCTATGATTGTTTCGAGGAATTGAGACATTCATGTATAATATATTTAAATTTTTAGAGGCTATGTATATTACTGTGGGTGGCTCATCTCTCTATTCAATCACTCACCGAACTTTTTCGAAACTTTCATGAGGATTACATCAGAAGTGCGCAAACTAGGGGCGCCAAATTTTTATAAATTTCGAATTTGATAAGTTGAGACTTGCAGCCTCATACATCTCAATAAAGAGCAATGCTACTACTTTTTATATTGTATAAAAGTATTTTCTAAAAATTATAAATAAAATTAATACGTGTCATATTTGGTGATATTTTTATTCGATATATTGAAAGAAATGCGCGAACTATATATCGTATTAGTGAACATCTACCTTAAGTGCTCGCACAAATTTTTCTCTCGAATGTAGGGGTTGCAGTCGGAAAAAGTTTGCGCACCACTGGGTTACATAATAGTAGCTTTAACTTTAAGTTTAGTTAAAGTTAAAGCTACTATCATGTAATCTCTCATGAAAAATTTTAGTGTGTGATTGAAAGGGAGTTTTAACTTTAGTAAAAAGCTAAACAAATTCAAAACAAAAATTATTTTGACCAAAAAGAAAAGTTTTTCTGTCACAACGATAGTTTTAAACGACTAATACGTCATAAACGGAGAGATTCATCGAAACACGTCAAAGTCTTTTCACGTACCTTCTAAACGACATCCAATAAAAAAAATTTCAGGTTTAATTGAAATCAGTGTAAATAAAAGTGAGGGATCGAAGAGCTTTTAACGGCGTATTTAACACGCTTTTAAAAAAAGCGTTTTATGCGAGACTTTGAGAATGGAATGAAGGAAAGGAGGCTGGGGGGCTAAACTCCGGAAAAATAAAAGATTATTGTCGTCTATTGTTTCTTTTATGAGTCTATTTTATTTGTTATTTGTTTTTTTTCCCCGTAACTATTTGAAAATGGCGTCTTGCAGGACTAAAAACTTTCCAGGTTGAATGGAAATTGTTTTTTACTCGATAAGCTTTCTAAAAGTTTCTTCCTTTGTAGACTGAAGCCAATTAGTCGTTTCGTTAATGAAATAAAACAATCGAGAGAAATAAAGGTCTGTAATGAAACCTGATTGGGTTTAAGGGTCTGAAAGGTACAAAGACTCGCTTTGTTGTGACTTTTGAATTGTGAACCAAGTTGTTTGTGTTTGTATGTTTGTATGTGATCATTGTTTTTCTGCTAATAATTTATATTTATATTGTAAAGTCAACTATAAACTGTTTCTAATACGTAACGGTATTTTGTAAATCAATTCATAAATGATGCACACTTTCATGGAGAACTTAATACAAATTCGCTGCACTTTTTAAGTAGAATTCATTTCAAAAATACTGCACACATTTATACAGAAGTCAAAGTACTTTCCTCTAATTTTCTGGATGAGAACGTTTCTGAATTGGTCGAATGCCAACTCTTTGTTGTACGGCCAAGACCACACCAATGCTAGATCTGGCACGTGTGGTGCTTCACTACCAGAGAAAGTGGTCAGCAGCACTTTCATTGTTAATTAGGCTTAGGCTTAAGGAGTGAGTGAGTTCACTCAAGTTAGATTTGAGGAATAAACCCGTCAAGAGGTTGACATCAAAGCTGTTGGATGGAATGAATTATTTAGGTGGTTAATTGTGTTGTTGTAAGTATAGCGTACTGTAAGGGCTGTATTATAGATAATTATCTGTATGCTTAAGTAATCAGTTTAACAAAATGCCACTGCCATAATAATTCTAACAAAACCAGTAACATCTTCTAATGAGTAACCTGACTCGGTTATCCCTTCCTCGTGGGTCAAAAGACTACAGGTATCTACACATAACACCTTTACCAAGTCAGACTTTGTCGGTGTTTGTAAAGTTCAGCAACACCCACAACCGAACTAGAAAAGTACCAAACGGAAGAAAGTGGGTTAGAATTATAGAGTTACATTTGTCAACGGGAAAGGCATTTACAAGAGGAGGAGCTGTTGCTGGGGCGGGAAAACAAAATTTTCTCACCTGAAGGAAAAATTGGATAAAAAAGTGAATTTTTGGTTTATCTTGTTTTTATTGTTTTCTTCCTCCGTTCAAATTTATTTTTGTTTTCTCTCTCTTTCAATTTGTCTCTACAAATTCACCTTCACACCTTCTCGAGTTTCCACCTACTATTCAGTCACTTACTATAGTGGTATATAGTAGTTGTAGTTAAATTAAATTGTGATCGGATGCCATTTCTCCAATTTCTTATTGTAAATAATTTTTATTTGTGTCTAAATAAGAGATATAACGTGTAGAATATGTATTATATTATACATATATAATAAAAATAGTAAAGAATCGCCAAATCAGGGCCGTTTTTAGGACAAAAGCAAATTATATTATCTAAAATTGAAAGAATTTGAATTAACCTAGTAAATACGGGAGGACCAACCTTTTCAGTACATAGACGAGTTTTTAGAAATTATATTGCTGACTGGTCGAGCAACAAAATTTCTGTTATTATTTAAAGCAAACAAGAAATGATATTGTTTACGTAAAGAAAATATAAGAAAAATGAGAATTAAATATATTAAGAGTCAGACATGAAATCAACACCGGATGGATAAAATAGCACGAAATCTCCAGCATCCTCTGGGACTACAGAATGCCAATACGCGTTAAAGGCAAAAAAGCAGTGCGGGCTGCCCTGATGTATGGTGCCCAATGTTGGCCCCACAAAAAGGCCCAAACTCAGAAACTTCATGCGACAGAGAGGAGGATGCTGAGATGGGCGGGAGGTATCTCCTTGCTCGACAAAGTGAGAAATGAGTACATTGAAGCCTCAAGGTCCGCTCCATTGAAGAGAAGGCCGCCTCAAATGGTATGGTCATACAATGAAGAGACTTGAGGACCAAGGCGGGTACTCGACATCACAACAGATTCAAGAAGACGTGGTAGACCCTTTCAAACTTGGCTGTTCGCCTTCAGAAAACACCTCAACGCCATTAATGCGAATGTGTTGATGACCTAGGACAGGAAACAAGAGGAGGGAAGACTCCAAATAGATGGGACAAGACCAGGAAGAAATAAGAAGAAGAATTAGATTAGAGTTAGACATACATAAATTATTATTATAAAAATATTAAAGATCTGAGTGAGACGTCTGATTGTGTTTGTCAGGTGTATGTTCCGTAGCCCACAGTAAACACCCAGAGGGACGCAGGTTGGCCACCCCGTTTGTAAATCTTTTGTAAATAGACTGTTTGAGGTAGCACAGTTTAACATAACATAAAACTGAATCCAAAAAGTCTTATTCATCTCTGATATTAGTTATTGATTAGCCGGAAACCAAATTTGGGTTTGTTGTCCAAAAAAGAAAGACTTTTGTTCTATTTTTGTTGCGGGGATGAAATATCACAAGAACAAAATCTTGAGGACGCGGACAAATCAATCGGAAGAGTTTATGACTTAACAATAACAAAAACTACAAAACCTACAAAAAAGAAAGGAAAAGAAAACAAAAAAGGGAGAAAGGAAAACAAAATAAAATAAAAACACGAAAACGCAATATTTTCACAAGAAAGACAAGGAAAATCTCGGAAAAGGGAAATTTCCTTAGGCGGTTTTTATCTCCCTCCTCCTCCTCCCCCGGCCCACTCCGTCTCCTCGACAAGAAAAAAGGAAATTGATGCCAAGAATTATCTAACTGGAACATTTTATTATCCAAACATTTAACGTTCTCCATGTCAAAATTTGGTTTCTTCGAAATTCATTCTGTGGCGTAAGAAATTCAAAGCCATCGAGAAAATTTTTCAAAATTTCAAGTAACGGTTTTGAGAAAGAGTCTGTCAGAGTTTTGGTTCATCTTCTCTGTCGTATCAGTCCAGATCGTTTTTGCTGTGAAACCGAGATGAATAAAATCAGAACGAAATGAGTCGCCATTAGGGGTGGTTACCATCTTGGCAAAATGAAGATGCTCACTAGCTGATTTCCTGTTGGGAGAAAGGAAAACGGAAGAACTTTGACAATAAAGAAAGAGAACTGGAAGAGGATTACTAATTAAAATGCATTTCAAAAATGGAAACTGCCTTGAAATTCGGTTTTAATTAATTTCTTCTGGGTTTCGAGTTTCCCTTTGACTGTTAAATTTAATTTAACGGTTTCTCATGATCGCAAAACAATCCTATCAAAGTTATTATTCATCTGAAATGGTAGAGAAGGGTAGTAATGCGATTCCTGAGACCTCTTTTTTGTGCTGCATCAGCCTCGTTTTATGCGACAGATGAGATCCGCACGTACAATTTGCCCAAATTTGCCTGTTTCAATAATATCAATTGAGCAAGACCCGAAATTTCATTTTTTGGCGGTGGAGCCGGAGCCATGATCAGGAACATGTCAAGTGAAGTGCGGGATGTGTACTCCCCAAGTCATTGGCTGGTGTGCAAGGTCAAATACCCCCACTACGACAGGAATAATGTTTGTTTTGACTACCTACATCCGTTGCGACTTTATTTCTATTACCAGTAAACTTGGGTGTTGTATAGTATATGAACCGGAAAGTAATATCGTGTATATGTTATCGTAAAAGTGATAAATCGGGCAAGTATATATCTCCGGCTGTTATACATAATCACCAACTCAGCTCAGTAGTAGTGACAAATCACTAATATTTATCACATTTACCGTCTAGTTTATAAAATCTCCGGCTCTTAACAGAGGATTTGCTTATATTTTTAGTTTCTATCACTTTTTGACTAAAGCAAGCAATCCAAGCAGCTGTAATAGTGAATGAACCTCCCAACACAAGAAGCTACGAATACATGAGGAGTGACAAAGTCAGGCGTCTGAGCAAACGTTTATCAAATTCCCCATAACCGGTTGGAGATTTTATAAATTAGACAGTAAATGACATTTACCAAGCTTGGTTGGTGATTACGAATAATTGCCGGAAATGGGATATATATTTGTCCAATTTATCACTTTTACCGTAACATATAAATTTGATATAATGCAAGAACCTCAACTTCCAATCTATCGAATTTAACAGTCATCTGCCTAGTCGTTTGGTCTCTATCGCCTCACGTCCGTCCCATTTTAGTTTAGCGCAAAATATGAGAATGTAGATTAGAACAGTATATATCCTGTCGTTATTATCATATAACAGTTAGTTTCTATTTTGTGATAACTGATTAACGCGTTAACTGGCACCAGTGTGACAAAATAACCGTTCTTAAAATCCAGAGAAACAAAAAAACTGTTTTCTGTAATTTTTTAATAAAATGGTATAACTCCAAAAAAATTACGAAAGTAATAATTAACCTTATTAAAAAGTTTGTAAAACTTTTTACAAAAAAAAATTTTTTCAAAGCAATTTTAATTCAAACTTCTTTCAGTTATTTAAAGCTTAAATCGGGAATCAGGTTTTGTTGTTGGAGAGGGAGGGTTTGGTAAAGCAGAAACGATTTTATACATTTTATACAGATTTCTTAATACAAAATTCTTTTTAATGCCAACTGTAATTTATTACGTCATAAGTTTCACTCTATTTTGAATAAAATTTGTCCTTACGTTTGTCCTTATACCGACTATAGTGAATTTCGAATCCTATTCCGTATCCCGTAAGGATAAAAATGGGACTAAGACTCAAATTTGTATTTAATTTTACGCGATTTTTACTGTTATAGCTACAGACTGTATATATTTTACTTAAAGAGTAGGCCACTTAAAAACTCTTTTGATATGAAACCGCACAAATCTGAAACCAGTTAAACAAGACACAGTAAAATGTTTTGATAACATTTGTGCTGACGGAACCAGGTGGTGTCGTTGTAGGTGAACGAATGATGGACAACACTAATTCCGAACGTATATGTATATGAATATATAAAATGTTATTATAACTATAATTTAGAATCAAAATGGAAAATGGAAGGATCCTGATGGTGCGGAGCTCCGGAACTGAATGAATTTGGTTTCGGTTGTCGGCTGCTTCATTTCACTGTACCCAATCCGGAATTAGGAATGTGGCGAACGCCACAATGTAATGAAATGATAACCGCATAACTTGAAAACCACATAAAACGTAGGACCAACTGCTTAGCAATATTTCTTTCATCCGGTACGAATTTTCTTAGCAGAAAAAAGATTTTTAGAAGGTGGGGATGGAGTTGGTGGGTGGGTATACTCCCAAAACGTCTAAAACAACAAAACCGAGATTGAGATTTTCAGATCGACAACTTGACTTCGAGAGTAAACATCACGATAAGTCGAAACAAGAGCTGTTCTTCTTTTCCAGAAGATGAAGAAGAAGAAGAACAGCACTTTAAACTCAACATCTTTAAGTTCGTCAAAATTAAAAGGAAAAGTAAATGGTTTAAGGTTACTCAGTGGTGTACCTAAAAGGAGTTAGCCTTCGACCACTTTTCCACCCCCCGCCCTCTCCATCCAACCTCAAAAGCGGTTCTGAAGCAAAACAAACTTTTGGAGAAAATTTTTTAAAGCTTTTCTCTGCTTTCCAGTAACAAAGAGGAAAAAAGTTTTCCCCGTTTCTCTCTCTTCCCGATGTAGCATGTCTACTCAAGGACGTTTTCTTCTGTTTACTCAAAAAAAAAAATTTTGTTTTCTTTTATCTCCCTTCAACCTCCTCCTCCTTCTTCTTCCTTTTTCTTCTTCGTCTTCTTCTTCTTCCTTTTTCTCTTTAATAAGAAGCGAACATTTCGACTTGAAGTGGAAACAAAAAAACCTTTTTTTGAAGGAGGAGTGGGCTCTCAATTTTTGAAGTGATTGTACCCCCTCCATCTTGCGCAGGCTCACAAAGGAAACCGAAACCTTTCGTAAACAAATTTATTTCTTTTTTTTATTGTTATCTTTACGTAATCAGAAAATTCGTCGGGAAATTATGTAAGTTTTTCTCATTAAAATCTTGTTTCCTGATTTTGTTTGTTGGCCCCCCCTCCGTTTTCCCAAATTATGAAGAAGAATTTTCTTCTACCTGTGTCGGCTCAAAGAAAACAATTTCGCGACTTTTCCTCGAGTTGTGTATTTAGTCTTAATTACATTCTTTTTCGGGAAAGGAGAAGGAGAAAGAAGAAGAGGCGGAAGTGGTGGGTTGAAGAGAAGGCGTCACGGTATGAAAGATGGAGAAATAACGAGAAAATTCAAGAAAGAAACTCGATTATGGAAAGGTTTCACGTTTGCTTTGTAACTTTTTTTTTCCCTCTCTCGCTCCTTTCGCCTAAGACACGGGAGAAAGTTTTTAAGTTTTTCCTTTTGAAAGTTGCCAGCTTTGTCAACGAAGCTTTAAAGCTTTCCCCAAATTGAATTCTACGGAATAAAGCATGCCACCGTGAATGTTTTCTTTTTTCTTCTTCTTTTTAGTTTAGTTTGAATCCCCTCTCCCGTCCACCTGCCCCCCCACCTTAAAAAACTGAAAAATTTTAGCGAAGACTCTTTAGAACTTAACAAAGTTTGACGGGAAAAATGACGCGAATTGTTACGTTTCCAAGGAGAAAAATTTATTTGTTTCTTCTTAAATAAAGAATTTATGAATGTTTCCTCCTCCCCGTCCTTCCCTCCGCGATCGAATTCCGAAGTGAGAAATCAAAACGAGCTTTCGCAGATTTTAAGGGTTTGAGCTTTTTTCTCGTTTTCCAAAAGGAAACGCCAGATGCCATCGAAGGATTTGACAATGACAAAACCCAATAAGAAGTGGTAAATATCTAGGAAATCTCTTTTGCCGAACAATAAATCACAACACATGTGTCTTTAGAGCTTTAACCAGGCTCAGAGAGAGAGTCTTGACAAAACACCAAATGGTCTTCGTGAAAGAGTCGTTCGCCAAACGAAGGGCGGCGCAAGCCCCCGTGGGGAGGGGGGGGAAACCGAGCCGCGAAATTTAGTTTAAACTCAAGTCAGCCTCAAACTTTTGAGGTTTTACAAGTTTTTGAAAGATGATGACGCCCGTGATAAAAACCCTTCCCGCTCTCCATCCTCCACCGCCCCATCTACCCTTCTTCTCTTCCTTTCTCTTGTTTTTGGTTTTCCTTGACGAAAATTTAAACTTTTTGGAAAGAAAAGCCTTTTTTTAACAGCCGAATTCTTACCCCATTTTGAAACTGGTTTAAAACCCCGATTTTGCCCCAATTGAGAGAGGAAAAGCTATCCAACAGCGCTACAGTACAAGGAGTTAGTGCTAACTGTGGTGACGAAGGCGTCACAAACACATGCAGAAGACATACTCAAACTTGTAGGAAGGAGTTCTATACGAAGCATATAAACAGAATACGCGACCAACTGTAGTAGACTAGTCGGTGAACTAACTCGAACGGATATCGGAACAACCTGTAGTGGAAACTTCTACCCCGGCTAGACGGTAAGCAACGGTGGGTTTTGTCCTGTGGCGTTCCCCACATTCCTAATTCCGGAATGAAGTAGCCGACAGCCGAAGCTAAATTCATTCAGTCCCGGAGCTCCGCACCGTCAGGATCCTTGCATTTTCCATTTTGATTCTAAATTATAGTTATAATAACATTTTATATATCAGTATATATATACATTCGGAATTAGTGTTGCCCATCATTCGTTCATCTACAACGACACAACCTGGTCCCGACAGTCCAAACAAAACTGTGTCCGATGGTTTGACAGAAATCCAGTAAAAGGAGACGTAGAATTAGACAACCATGACCACTTGAGGTTAAGGAGATGTTTTCCTTAAATATTAGTCTATTTTAGTATGTAGAATTTATATACAAACTTAAGACTAGAAAAACTAACTAAATTATTCAAAAATGCTTTTCGGTCAAAAACACACCGGAGAGAAAGCAAAAAAAGGGAAACGTAACATCCCAAAGGAACAGATACAAGAAAAATGAGACGACCACCAAAGACAAAAATCGCCATCTTAAAACTAATTTTTCCAAACCATAGAGTTGTCTCGCCTCAACAGAGTACTACTGACTTTGTACTCTGTGGCTGGAGATCGTCACAAACATCGTTTCGCATCTCTTGTCTCAACAATACACCTAATCCCGACACTAACTTTGCTTACATACATAAATCTCTCAAACGCTTCACTTATGGATTTCCGTTTGTACGAAAAAATAAAATTTTTTGCTGAGATGAAAATGTAAATTTTCCCACTCAGGACACTTTATAGAAAATTTATTAGTTAACGTCGTCAGCATTTTTTCCCTGAAACCTGTTTTACATAATTGAACCAATTTCCAGGTAGACGGAAATGAAATTACTTATACGTCAATTATTTAAAGAGGAGAAATTCGAAGCGACAGATTCTTTAAAATATGTGAATATTGCCTCTGGAAAATTATATATTTAGCTTTTGGGAAGAAAACGGAGAGAGAATATTAAAATCTGACTTTTGAGAGAACTCTCTATATTAATTATACTGAACGAATATGTGATGTGGGAGAATTATCGAAAACAAAAATCAATAAATCTTCAAATCTTCTTAACCATTTTGGTTTAGCTTTCCCATTCCGTCCTCCCTCCCACCTTATTATCATATACTTAACCTTTTTAAAAAATTTTTTTTGTTGAATTTATACTACTCAGTTAATTATATTTAAGCAAAAAGGGATTTTTCGTTTTTTATTCCCCGCTAATAAGAGCTTTTCCTTTTATTCTGTGGTTTTTTCCTTCCTCGGTTTTTGGATTTAACTCCGGATGAACATTTTCAAAATCTCTTTGGTATTGTTGTAGTTATGTTGCTTTCATGGGAGTTTTTAGAGGGTAGTAAACATTTTCCTTTTTTTTATAAATTAAGGAAAGGTTGTAGTAGTGGAAATGTGACATTACAATTGTTTAACTACGTCGCTGAATGATGGAGCCTTTCTTTTTCCATTTGCTGAAGGTTTTGATTGAGTTAGACCAGAAGTCAGCAAAGTGCGTGCGGCGGCTGTGTACTCCTTGGTTGTGGCTCTTCCACGAAATATTTAGTACAGACCCGGAGTATTATATTTATATAAGTATGATGCCAAGTTTTATTTAATAAACCGTTAGCTAAACTAATATATACAGTGTATCTACTAAAGCAATGATCGGCAATTTCGTCAAAATTGAAATATATTCAAAGAGCCATTTTATAATTATTTATACATTTATAACTTGTATGATAGTCATTTTTTAAGATTTACTTCAGTAGAAACATTTTTGACGAAATGATTATAATTAAAAGTACAGTCGGGGCATGCCTCTGCTAAATTCTGTATGTCTTAGCCTAATTAACGGTACATTAAGTAGAACTTACTCTTGTAAGACAAATTCTGTTAATACATATATACAGTATATATTTTCTTATATTTATGTAAATTTAACATTTAATTAATAAATAATATTCTGGGCCTATACTAAATATATTTCACAAAAGCCACAACCAAGGAGTACAGAGCCACACTTAATCGACCTTTGTACTAAAGCAATTAATTAGTCTCTTACTAAAGCTTACATTAAAAAATGAGTCCTAGATAAGGTATAGAAGTATCTGTAAGTATAGCATAGCATTTTTTTGGCTGACGTAGACCCCTTTCAGGTTGTCATAGGCCCCTGGAGGTCGATATAGATGACTTTGGGAATCACTGAACCAAACCGATTCTTGTTAGTATCATTCAATTGTTAAGAGGTTGAGATATTTATACAACTTATACACCACTTAACTTATAGTTTCTCTGACGTATTACCCATTCGACAAATTACAAGGCTGAGAGTAGCATTAACAATACCGCTTTGGCAGAAGGTCTGTGGTGTAGTGGTTAAAGCGCCCAACTATAGAAGTTATGGTCGGTAGTTTGAATCCTCTCCCGTATCCTGTTATACCCAAGAGGGAAAAAGGGGATATAAAAACAGATAAACAAAATGTATACTGCTTTGTGATTGGTTGGATGGGACTTTTACAATGATTCGATACATTATCGAGCATCTGGATTGGTCTGAAGGATCGACATTCTAAATCTGAGCAGAGATATCAGTACCAATACAAACAACAGTGTCTCTACAAATCAAAATTTTTCCAAGTTTTTGAGTCCCAAATTGAAAGATAACTTTTCTGTATATGTTTCCTCAAGTTCTTTAATTACTTTTAATCAATTGACTAACATGAACTTTTCAGACATCTCAGGAATTCTTTCATTTTCTTCTGAGAATGTGCGCCTC
The DNA here is from genome assembly GCA_016920875.1 of Columbicola columbae. NCBI lineage: Eukaryota > Metazoa > Arthropoda > Insecta > Psocodea > Philopteridae > Columbicola > Columbicola columbae. Next base: position 5,788,353 of record JADMLL010000005.1, on the reverse strand, counting down.
GTGAAAACAATAAACCCGTGGCCAAATATAAATTCCTCTCCCCCCCCGCCCCCGCTTCCCAAAAAGTTTGAATTGGTTTTCAGAGACTGGCATTATCAGCATTTGAAACTTTTGGTTTATCACTTCTTTCCTTCCACTCTCGTCCTTCCTTTCCCTTCTCAACCAGTCAATTTCGCCAAAACTTTACTATTGGATAGTTGATATGTCAGTCTCGAGAGCTACAATCATTCTTAAAACTATTTTTGAGAAAGTGGGAAGGCGTAGAACTAAAACTAAAAACTTTAATCAGAACACACTCAACTGGTTTGCGATTCTCAAAAAGAAAGCTCAAAAGCTCTGATTATTTTGAAGAACGAATTTAAACGGATGGTGCGTTCGTAAAATCGATAAAAAGTCTCTCACAAATCATTTCCGATAGTTTCAGTCGATGTTCAAATCGAAAACTTTGGAGTTTTAAGAGGGAAATGATCTGCCAACGCCCAAATTCCTCCCACCCCCCGCTCTACTCCTCCTTTCCCGGACATAATTTAAAATTGTCAATTTATGAGAGATTTTTTTAGTGCGGGCCCTCGTTGTAACTAAAAAATTAATGACGTCACAAAGTTTTAGTTGTGATTCTTGTTGCTCTCGGTTCTCCTCTCCGCCAGAGCTTTCAAATAAAAGCGACTCAAAGAACCAATAAAAAAGTTTAAATTTCCATTTTTTTTATTATTATCGATTCGGCATAGAGTAAATAAACACGAAATGATTTTTTTTTTGTTCCTCTTTGTTTTTAATTTACGAGACAGAAAAAATTTGTTGACTGCGACTTGAAGAACAATGAGAGTGTTAACAACAACAATAACAATTCGACAATTAACAAAAACCACGGATTAAATCTCAAAGCTCCCTTTTATGCGGATTAATCGCTGCGATTAATGCGGGGTTTTACAAAAATCTTCGGATGGCGCCAAAATAAAATTAAAAATTTTTCTTCCGTTCTTCGAAATTGCATTTTCCTACTTCGATCATTGGTTTTGACCCCTCCGTCCTAAATTAGTTAGTTAGTTCATTATCTATTACATAGTTTCACAGTTTTTAGTTTTAGTGGGATTTAGTTTGTGGTGTTACAAAAAATTTTAAAGCTCTTCTTCCACTTCTAAACTTTCTAAAACGAAAAGCGATCGTAACTGTTATGATCAAGGAGGAGGGCAGCGACAGCTTAGAAAAAATTCTGGGCTCTCAAATGCATCCCAAAATAAGAGATACGAAAGCGAGGACAATCACGCCAGAACCATATTTTCCCAACATTGTCCTACGGGTGTCAGACCTGGGCTATAACCAGACAGACAGAGGAAATAATAAGGTCGACACATGGAGCCACGACGACCCACAAGAGCCATGGAGCGAGCATAAGGATAAGTCTTATCAGTACTATAAGGTAAGCAGCCTTACAATAAGAAGACAATTGGGCACCGACGATGCTATCCAATTCATCAAGAGGATGAAATGGAAATAGGCGGGCCATCTGATGAGGGAAAACGACAGAAAATGAACCAAAGTGACCTGGACTCTAACTCTGGGGTACAAAAAAAAAAGGGCCAACAGAGTAGGAGATAGGAGGACGACTTCGTTACCTTTGCTGATTTCGAATGGAACAGAAAACGGTACAATATTGCTGACAGACCCACGTCATCTCGCTGTAGTGTTTACGTTTATTAACATTCTGACCGTTAGTTTAGAAGTTACAATCGTTTTAGTGACCCAAGTTTTGTAATTTTCATAATAGTGAGCAAAAATTAATTTTGTGTGTGTCATTCAACACTTTTTAACTGCTATAGCCAAACAGTGGCTTGATAAGCATTATGGGGACTCTGCACCAGGGATGTCAACAATTATTGACTTGTATGCTGACTTCAAACTCTCTTCAGGAGAACAAAAGTAAAATAACTAAGTTCATACCGCAGCAGTACATAAAAAGATAGATGAGCCCAGACAGCAATAAAGAGAACAGAAGAATAAGCATTTATCTCTTAATATCAGTTATAGTAACAGTAAAGTACTACAAAATCGATAGAAACCATAAACAATATAAAAACCATTAAGTACAAAATGTAGAAATTTGTTCAAAATTTAAATTTCGGTCTTTAAATGTGTAAAAAGACTCGTCATAGAAACTGGAAGCGTACCGAGAGAAGTACTCATCACAGAAAGAGAAACATACCCAGTAACCGGATGAACGTCGTACGGTAAGCTAGCCATTTTCATTCAAAAATCTCGAACCAGCAAAGAATTTTTATCTACTGCAACAGCGCACAAATTTATAAAAATGCAGAAGAGCAGAGTTCAAATTTACACTCGATTCTCGAATTAGCAACCAATTTGAACACGAAATTTTCAAGTCAAATGTAGCAACTGATTTTGGAGATGGAAAAGAAAGGAGATGAATAATGTGAGAAAGTGAAAAGGGAAAAGGAAAGTCGGTGAAAGTTTGTGTTGAGTCGAAAAGTAAACACCTGAGACATCGTCACACTTTTTTCCATTTCCGTTTTAGAAAAAAAACCGGGAAATCATCTCGGGATGTATTTTAACGAAGAAAAGTGGATCAGAGAAAGATCTCTCAAACAGAGTAGCGAAGGGAAAGGTGAGAAAGAGGGATGAACCAAAGTGGGAAAAAGGTTAGCGGAGAGAAACTTGAGAAGCAATTTATTCGGCAACAACAGCTAAAAAAAAAGATTTCAGTCGTCGATTCCTTACGAATTTACGAAAATTTAACGAGCGAGTTGGCAAACCGTCAAACCGGAAACAGATCCTCTCTCATCGACAGCTGTAACCGACGCGAAGGTGAAAGCTCGCATTTTATAAATAAAATCCACCAAAAAGTTCCCTTCACCCCCACCCCCGAGCACCCTTCGGAAAAACCTTTTCCAAAGATTTGAAAGTAATTTGATCGAAACCGTAATGGAACCTCACGCAACCTGATCAAATCTCTTTTCGCTAAAATGTTTTCATCGTACTACCCCACCCTCCCGAACTACCCCCTTCACCCGAAACCAAATGGAACCTGATGATATCAGATCCAGAAAGTAATTAATGAGGCTTATCCTCGATTCCCTGGAAAGGGAAAAAATTTGTTTTTGTTTCGTTTTTGGGAGGCGGAGGGGTAGGGAATGATCAAGAATCAAATTTCCACTTTCAAATTGAAAGCATTGACTTTGATGGGGGGCCGGGGGACGGTTAACCATCTCCCTGAGGATTTACTTAAATTTTCATTAAAAATTAAAGCTATTAATAAATTTAGGGAAAAAGGTCAAAGCTTTCGGAAAGGAAAACACATGTGGGGACGCTTTCCTTCCGGTAGATGAACAAATAAAGGTGGGACTCTAATGTTAAATAATTACACACGTGTCCTTGGATACAGTATATATATCACTTCCCTTGTTGATCTTTCATTTTAATTTTTATTTAGTGAAATTGCCTCGTAAAATTAAAACACCCTGGCAATGAGCTAAATGACCTCATTCCTACCACCTCCCCAACCCCCCGGAAGAATATCAAAATATAAGACAAACGGATATATACTTTCACATTCATTTCCGGATTTACAACAGCTTTTTGTCTGTTTTCCATCTCTCAAGACACGAGATTAACTGAAAATTCATAAGAAGCACTTCCGGTAGTGTTTTACGGGTCTTTTGAAAAGTCATGAATTCATTTAAGTTGACACAGGTTTGATAAGATCTTTGTGGAGTGACTGATGTTAGCTTCAAATTCGAGGAACGAGCTTTTAGTTTTCCTCCACCTCCTCTTCCTCGTACACACTCGAAAGAAGGAGAAGTTTAGGCGGAATGACACGTAACACAAACATGTCTTTCCAGAAAGTGCGTGCACGTGATTAAATCCATCTTTCGGAGCTTTTTTATTTCCAACTACAGGAGAGAAGTTGTAGGGTTCATTAAATTTCACACCTTCAAGTGTCTCGTCTGAGCTTTTATAATAACGACTCTCTTTTGCGAGAATGTGTTTCTAAGTACTTCGCCTGTACAGTGAGAAAGATGGGGGGGTTGGTAACGTGATGGTGGTTTAATATGAATGGCGGTGCAAGTGACGACAGTGAGAGTTGATTTTAAGGAAACTGAGTTAGACAATTGACTCTAACTCAAAATCGAGTTAGTGGACTGTTAACGCGTCTGCTTTTCACGCGGGAAAGCGTTTTCTCTGCCATGAAAAATCAAAGTAGAGTCGTTGGAGCGAAAACGGCCATAAACGCGGAGGCGATTCTCTTCGAAAATTGACTTTCCACAGCCTCAGAATTTGCATCAAACCGTAAAAAATCAGATAACAAGGCCATTATTGATAATAATGAGGACATTAAAAAGATTTTTTTACAGCTTTTTGTTGCTTTCTGGTAAGTGAACCCACAAAACCGACAGCACAGAATACCGACAGGCCGTTTATCGCTCAGTTTCTGAAAATTTAAAAAAAAGCCGAAATCGAGAGGGCCAGGTGCTCAAAAAGACAACTTTGTCATTTTAAAGCTTCTTCGTATACATTTTGCTGAGAAGTCTCATGAGGAAACTTTTTTACCTTCTGTAGGGAAGAGGAGAGAGAATGAATGAGAGGTGGAGGAGGGATTATAATTTTAAAATGTCTTCAAAATAAAATTCCTAGCTGGAGGAATTTCAGTGAAATGTTTTTTCGCTTCGTTACCTCTCGCCATTAACCTGACTCGTTGTTCCTCGTTGATGGGTTTATTAGCTACTTTGTCGGCCTGTTTCCCTGTAGTCCTAAAAATTTTCTTTCATACAATTTAATTTAAATTTCTTTTTTTAAATTAAATAAAGTTATTACGTAAATACAGAGATCACAAGACGAGATTGAGGTCGGTAGTTATACAAAACTCAAGTTAGTATTCATGCTTAGAATCAGAACTACGTCTCACGTGAAACCCCACCAAAGGTTAGTAGGTAGATATGCTATAAAGAGAGGTCATATTGAATCAAAGAGCTAAGTAAAGAAGTGTACGCTCAAAGGAAAGTATTCGTGAGAAAGAAGTTACACAAGACAGTTATACAGGCACTTCTTGTGACTGAAGTGTTGTCAGTTCTTGCACGAGAAGTTTACCACGTGTCCTCGCATGTGTCACCAAAAGAAGTTTTAAGTTTGTGACTTTTGACACGTGTCGTTAGGTATTTTGCACATATACTGGACGTGTCAACTCAATAAGTTGCTATTATTATATTAATATTTGTATATTGACATACCTCTAACCGGCTAATCAAAAAACAGATTTCTGAGCTATTATGTAAGTAATACTGTTACTAATACTGTTACCAATTCTAACCACTTTTATTAATAATACAAAGCACTAGCAGCTCACTACACTAAACTACTGTATGTTCGATAATATCTGCCCCATGTTTTAAATTTGTGACTTTCAACACGTGTCATTCATATGTGTTAGCACGGTTTTCAAACCACGTGCAGATGTGTTTCTTAAGTGTCAATACTCTCGGTTTCACATTTGTGATTTTTGACACGTGTCACCTGCCTATACCTGCACATGTATTGCACGTGTCCCTCACCACTTTTACATGGGTTTCTCAAGTGTCAACACAACATGTTTTACATTTTCGATACTTGTGCGACGTATGCTCTCATATTACTTCACGTGTTCCTCACCCTTCACCACGTCGTGTTTATTTGTGTCGAGTCACAAATGAACCTGAAGACAAATCGAGCCTACACCGGAGAACCGAAGACTACACCCAGAACCCAAAACGTCTTTACCGCATCAAGACAGAACCCAGACTCTCACGTTTCTCTGATGACGTCAAGGGATGCCCACCTGACGTGGTTGAATTCCTATGGATCACACTATGGTTATACGAATTTATTCAACCGCATAATTTTTAAATTAATTGACTACCAGTTCGGACTTTTTTTACGCGGTTTGTAATAAACCCGCATAATACTTAACTCCTCACTTCCCCGCCGTCGTTACCGATGGGATTTAAATACTACTATCAAGAACAAGTAGATTTTCGATTTGTGATCACTACTCCGGGAAATCTGTAGTGTTGTGGTTAAAGCACCCAACAACAGATGATATGACCGTTAGTTCAAACGCACCTCCTGTTATACCCCAAGGGCGAAATTGCAAGAAAAGACATAACAATTTCAAAACGTAGAAACAGCCAACAGGGAATGAAGAACACAGTCACAGGGAAAAATAAAAAACTTGAAGGAAGATAATTGTTCAGATCAGTCAGATTTTCCGACTGAGTTGACCATTAACTAAATTCCCCGGAAAATATTTAATTTTTCTGTTTTTTAACAAAAAACGTAACAATCAATTAAATTTTTTATTTTCATTAAAAAAATCTTTTTTTTTTGTTTGACTTACGCAAAGACTCGAAATAATTAATTGAAAACTAAACCTTTGTAATTTAATTATTCGGAAAATGAAAAATCGGATTATTAGAAAAGGAATGTTTGGGAGGGAACGGGGGAAGCTTTTGGAAAAAAAAATTAATGAAATCCCAAATTTGTTTTTTTCCTTTTTCAACTTTTTGGGGGAAAAAATCGGAAAACTATCCTCCAAAATGAAAGACATTTGATAAACGAGGTAGCCTAATTAAAATAACGACGAGAGTCAGGTATAGAAAGACTACAGCATCCGAGGACCATTATTATCCTCTGTGATATCACCCATAATTTAAGTTTTTCACCAATTTCCCGAACGTTTTTGAAAAATTAGGCGCCGATAAACGAACGTGACCCCTCATTAAATCATACAAACGCGTTTTCCGAATCGGACATCCATTTTTAATTTCCTTAAGTAGAGGCCTGTCGTTACAAATCATGGCCTCATCGGGGGTGAGGAGGGCTCAGGTGAAAATTTTTGTTTTTCTCTCGTCATTATTCCTCCGAATTTATGGTCGTACGACAAAAGGTTATGACCTCTCTGAAAGGAGAGAGATTGTTTGAGGACAAAAAGTTAGGCTAAGGAGGTGGAAGGTGTGGGAAGGAAGTTTTCGAAATTTGAAATCCTTTTCGAAATCGGAAATGACCGGAATGTGTGTGTGGGCGGTTGTGCGGTCGGAAAGAGGGAAATCAGAGGAAAATTTCAAACCGTGGGAAGTCTCAGAACAATCAACTAATCGGCTAAATTGTTATCCTCCATTTTGTTCAAATCCACTTCGTCTGGATTATCACAAATCAAAACCGGAAATAGACAAAAAAGAAGGAAAATCTCCAGCCGGGGTGGTTTCCCTTCGTAACAGAAACCGATGATGGTTTAAAAGGTTAACAAAAAAAGGTCAAACACCCCCATCAAAAAGCCCAAAAGCCAGAGACTTTTCGGAGGAAAAGTCTCGTGATCAATGTAGAAGATGAAAAAACGGATTTGCTCGATAACTGGTTTCCACATAATCCCGGCCAAACTGAATCGGATTTGTTCTGCTTCCTGAAAAAGTCATTCCGGGTTAATTGGCTCTTTCACAAACATTATTGGCCGCCGACAATTCCGCTTTCCTGTTGTAGGTCTTCTCTCAACAACAAAAACTTTTTGAGTGCGAAACAGAAAAACAGCAGAGGCAGACAATACATTCGTCACTGAAATAAGTTCAGAAATTTTGGGAATCGACGGTTAAGGTTGTAAAGAAACCCCAAAACTTTTTAGTTTTATTCCTACAGAAAGGACTGTATAGCTGAAATATTTTTTTGGTGGGAAGCGGTCGTGAGTTTCCACACGAGTGGGTTTTATTGTTATGCTGTTTTGTATTTAGCTGTTTTTTTGTTTTGTTTAACTTTAATTTCCGGTTTTTGTCTAGTTTATTGAAATCTCTTGTGATCTTTCCGAGTATCTGATTCAACTCTAAACAGAGATAAAAGTAAAAAATATAACCGGGAGAAAGTTTTTAAGGTTATACAGAAAACTGCGCAACGGTTTTTGTATTGTACAGAAACATTCTCGAACTCTATTCCATTCATCTTAAAACCAACCGGAAACGGGAGCTAATTAATTATTAATTTTTTTAATAAATCGTTTTAATTATTCTAAATAATCGATTCTCTCGTTCGACAAGGTCATCAATTCAGTTTTATACGTCTGCGACTGGAATGCTGTCGTGGATGGTGGTTCTCGTTCTATTTGATTTGGATTTCCTTCATCTACTGACCCTCATTTAGCTCTCTGACGTTTTGTTTTTGGTTTGTATTTAGAACATTAGTCTTGGCCATCAAGACCATTTTGAGGAACTTTAATGGCATTGTAAGAGCTAAAACCACTGTGCATTACTTATGAAATGGATTCCTTTAGTTCGTGAATTTGAAAACGACATAAAGCTACCTTGTGTGTTACATACAAGTTTCAAGTACTTTCAAACAATGTTACTGTATCTCATACAGACGCACAGCTTCCAGAATTTGACAACGGCCGACAAATACAGAATAGTTAGTATGGTAACCAAGACAACACCCTCAGACATGTAGCAAACAAGTCACAAGACAAGCAATTGGACCTGTAGTAAAGAGTGTACACGGAGGATATAAATAGAACACGCGACCAACTGACAGTCAGTCAGTGCAGTACAACGAATCGGCGAAGTAACTCGAACGGCTATCGGGACAAACGCGCTATTTTCTGTATATATTCTTGTAGGTATTATTTATTTCAATCAATTTTCGTTCGGAATTTGGGTCCTTTGTCTCATCAAGACACTTAATACCGACAGTTAAATAGTTTGTCCTAGTTTAAGGCCACCACCTCTCCAGAAAGCTGACTCTAATTAAATATACACAAAATTATTTCTCAGCAGTATGGTTATTTAGTATGGCTCTCACTAATCTGAATCCCACAAAAATTTGTCAGTTATCTAAGGAAGAAGAACTTCAACACGACACAAACACCATCGAACAAATGACATCAACGGTTCATATTTATGCGAATGATTCCGCTTAATTTTGGAACATTTGGATGTAGAAACGAAAACAAATTACACCATTATAAACCTCCGCACGAGACAATCTTCTTACAATTCTAAAATAAAAATTTATCCAAGACCATCCAATCGGAAGGGTTTTGTCTTTAATTCTATACAATTCCGTCTATTTAGAAATTTGGATTTATTAATATGAGAGAGGTTGGTGGTGAAAATTTTTGGTTTTTGGTTAGTGACGGCATTAAAATAGGACATTGGGAGAGAAAGAAACGTTTTCTCTCAAAAATTGGAAAAATTACACGTTAACATGATCAGTGAGCCATTTCCAGAGAGAGAGAGATGGGAAAAAATTTTCTCTTCCGGTTTCATTTGAAATCAATTTGTTTTAATAGGAAATCGTCGACAGGAAGAGAGAGGAGGAGGAGTAGGAACAGGGAGGAAGTCAAGTGTAGCAATCGTTTTTGATTAAAAAATGCTTTTATATAAATATTGAAAAACGGATGGAGGAGCGGGGGCATCGCTGACTAAATGAAAAGAGAGACGTTAAAAGTTTAAAAGTTAACTCTATTGACTCTCCAACCGTCTCGGTTTTTATCCTCCTCCTCCTCCTCCTTCATCATCCTCCCGTCTCCTCCTTGGTCCATGACGCATGACTCGCGAGAAATTAACAATTTTTGTGTGTTCCCGAGTAAAAACTTTTCATCATTTTATTTCCTGCGGCAGAGATCATTAAAGCAAACACTGAAAGTAATTTAATTATAAAATGGGCGGGGGTAAGGGGGAGCTTTTAAAAAAATAAAAGAAAATTCTTTCGAAAGGTTTGTGTTCGTCGTCACGTGGCGGCAGAATGTTTTTCTTTTTCTTTTTAATACCATCCCTTCAATATAAAAACCTCCACCACCACCACCAACCCCCGACTCCAACCCCTCGATTTACATTGACGGAGTCTCGGAGTCTTGGCAATAGAGAAGATTGAATCGTTTTGCATTTGAGGGAGACGAGAAAGTAAATAGATTTAGTTGACGGAATTGAAGTCTCGACAGTTTTAGAGACTTTTTTTTTCACTGTACACTGTTTTATTTATTTATTTATTTATTTGAAGAGTGTCCTTTTTAATTAATTTTTTTGCTTTGTTTATAAAATCTACGTTTTTGTCTGTTTAATACAGCTAACTGCATTTCCTGAGTGGGTTGGGAATTTAAAAAATGGGAAATGAGAGCCTGTTCAGAAAACAAAAAAATTTTTTTTTATCTGTTTATTAAAATTTAAGTTAGAAAAATTATTTAATTAAATTTCTTTTTATTACGGAGCTTTTTATGATTCTTTAAGTATAGTCAAGTTTTTGTTCCGTTCTAGATGAGAGCCGCTATAATTTGAATTAGACAGAGAGAGAGAGGGAGATGGTAGGCGTACTTAACACTAAAAAAATTTAATTTCATTAGGATGGTGGTGTTGCTGAACTAGGGAAAACGGGGGATAACCTTTTGCTTATTCACCTCCCAGAAACGTGGTGAAACAGGCTTAGACACAATTGTGTTTATCATACCAATCTCGCTAATTAACAGTATGTCGTCCGGAGGTTTAGTGTACATTTTTACATGTCGATGCCAGTGAAACTAACTCTCATGCTGCCTGAACACCAATATTTTATATTCACAACATACGAACTTTAGTGGCAATCGTCCCCATGTTCATAAGTACAAGATCGCAATAATTTCCGAATGTGACGTCACCAGTACTCAACCAAAAGTGTTTGTAAAATATTGCTTGGCACCACAGTGAGGCCACCGGTGCTCGAAAACAAATCTTTTCATGGTCCCGATACCACCGGACGTCATAGTGTTAAGTGTGCATTATTTATGAAATAAGTTCCTATACATAATTTATAAAATGAATAATATAAAAAGCAAATGATCATAACCCATAACCCAAAGGTATCAAAGTACCTGATGATAATACGAATACATGTCAAGTCTTGTTTTACGCGAAAGATTCGACGGAATGTTGTAGCAAAGGATTTTCCTTGGCTCTGATAAAATTATAGTTATAGTTATAGTTATAGTTGTCTTTGAACCTTGTTCTCACCCTTTTTGGGTATAACAGGATACGGGAGGAGGATTTGAACTCGCGACTATAACTTCTTAGTCTGGCACTTGATCAAACTATACCAAAGACCTGTGATAGAAATTAGGATCCATTCCTACCATCCTTCAGATTCCTAGATAATTATCTACATTCTTAACTCCTAAAAAGCACGGGTAAATCAATATATGGTACAAAAGATTCTCAAATTTAGCTTTTGACCTTCTTAAAGTCGCATTAAACGAAAACTTGTTTCGACTTGAGTTCTCGATGTTACTTTCAGGCATTTTAAATATAAATAATATACAGTATAACACAATGAGTATGCAGTAATGATGAAATGAATTAGTCAATGCACACAATAGCTAACGTAAAATTGGGATGAGGGCTGAACCTATTAGGTGTGTGAATTTACTAAAAACAAACTAAAGACGAATCTAATAGGGGTGCACATGGAGCTGAAACGTGTTGTGACAATATGACCAAGTCTACGTTCACGTCAATTCACTAGCTTTAAATCACTCGTAAGAGATTACTGACGTTGTTATTAGTATCAGTGATGTACATGTTCAGTGTAGATGTACAGTGATATTATTGCTGTACAACATCATCAGACTTGTTATAGTAAATATTTGCTATACTCATGGAATAAATCTAAAAAATATTCCTACAAGCCCGAAGAAGGGACGGAAATACGCTAAGACTAACCGGAAATGAAATTTTTCTTTTCAGAAAGCTTCCTTCGTTCCAAGCTACCTTTAATTTTAAATTTAAAAAAAAGAAAAATTTATTTCTTTTACATTCTGTCAAGTGCAAGACGGTCATTTTCTTTTATCCTGACCTTTTGATTCTCTCTGGGTTTGCCAACAAAGGAAACTTCCGGTTCGTTTTGTCAGGTTTTTCACTTAGGTTCACCATTTCCTCTCCTCTTTTATTCTTCTCAGTGTAGTTCTCTCTTTATATGTGATAATAGCCTCCAGCCTTTCTCCTTTTCTCTTATTTTTCTTCTTTTATTTTTAAATTTCACGCTTTTTTTTGGAAGCCAATTTTTTTCCTTTCCTCTCTTCCTTTCTTCCCTCTCTCTCTTGCCCCTTTTTCCTTCCTCCATCGGCTTTACATGAAAATCCATTTTAATCTATTCTTCTTTCAAATGTTTCTCTCGAGTAGTTTCCGTCTAAGGCTATTTAAACTTTTTATCGTTTCAGCAGAGGAAAAAAAGTTCTTTCAATCCTCCCTCGGAAGTAAAACGGTGATTTTTATTAGGGACTTCTTAATAATTTAACTTCGTCCTCAAGGACAATTATTTGCCCACCGCCTTCATCTCTTTTTATTTTAAGAAATCGAAAAGTTCGAAAGTTTTGTGGAAACGTATTGCCAACCTGACATTTTTTCTTATTGTGAAAAGAAAGGAGTTTGAGGGTACAAAAACAAAAAATTGTTGCTGACCTTCGTGTAACAAGTTCAATACTAAAACGAACTTAAGATGAAGCTAATAGAGGTGGACACGGTACTGAAGCGTGTTATGACAATGTGACCAACACTACGTTCTCGTCATTTCATTAGTCTTAAGGTACTCGTATGAGATTACTGACGATGTTATTACTATCAGTGGTATGACTAAGAAAACACACATATTCAGTATAGATGTTCTGTGGTATGATTTCAGTACAACATAAATTTAATTAATATAGTATTATATTCTCAGGTCACCACACTATAATCTGTATAGTTGGTTTAAAGAGGCTATGCACTTATTAGTCAAGACTGAGTGTTGGTATACTCGTTCATAAGGACGTATACACCCAAAAATGTAGCCCGATGTTAATATTTTTATAGTTAGTATATTTATAGTATACCCGTAATTATATATATGGAACAGACTTACTCTTAAAATCTTTAACGGGAAGCTCGAGGGAAGCAGATGAGTAGGCCGCCCCAACTTAAGGTGGGAAGACGTCCGAGAGCTTCGAATCTAAAACTGGAGGAGATGCTCATTGAATAGGGCGTAATGGAGAACACTCTTGAGGAAGGCCAAGGCCCACAGGGCTGTGAAGCTAATGAATGAATGAATGAATGAATGTAAGTGTGTGTTGATTATAGTGCAAATTCTTCACACTATTGTGCATTAATTATGGGACGAAGTCACGGATAAACCGCACCAAAGTGTGCAATATTTATGAAATAACATCTCCCTTCAAGTTTCCCTTACTAACGGAATGAATTTTTGACGATAGTGTGCATTAGTTTTGAAATAGGTTGTTTATGAATGTATTCATTATATCTGTGCATTATTTATGAAATCCGCAGAGGGTCTGTAAAGGGTTTGGAGCTAACAACAAATTTAGAATTGAAAGGAGATACACTAACGATGGTGCGAGTTGGGGCCTTCGAATTTCTCTTTAGACTTCAATTTGTAGAATGGGATCTGTCCTTGTTGTGTAAAACAGTAGTGTTGTTGTGTGTGTAATTCCGATGTTGTCTTAAACCCACACATCTCCTCTTCTCTTCTAGTTTCTTTCCCTTTCGCTCATTTATTGACAGTTGGTTTTTCCGATTTGCCCCGGGAAAATCCTTTTTCACCTTTTCGCCGGAAAACCTTTAAATCTCACGTCGCGGCCTTATGGAAGGTGAGACTTTCGACACTTAAACTCTCACGTTCAAATTAATTCACACTTCAGAGTGTGCACTACTTGCGAACGAATTATTTGTATATTATACAATAATACAAATTTTTTATAAAAGTGTGCAGTATTTATGAAAGAATCACTTAGAATTGTGGGTTGCTTTTGAATTAAATTTGACCAGCGTAGTGGTTTATGTGCCAGACTAAGAAATTATAGTCGCGAGTTCAAATTCTCCTCCTGTATCCTGTTATACCCAAAATAAGGGTCAAAAACGGGACTATAACTATAACAGCTATAATTAATTTTAACTATAATCAGATTTAAAGACTAATATTCGGTATATATACGTTTAAAAGATAATTTTCCTTCACAAATTTTATTTAATGGAGTAATAAATTAATTCATAATTGATTTATAATATAATATATAAATACGAATAAAAAGTATAAATATTACAAAATATTAATATCTGTTTATTAACCGAAAACCGATACTGTTTTCTTTTTAATTAAGAGCCGAGAAAAAAAAATTTTTTTAAACAGAAAAGCTCGGGAATTTGCCGAAAATTGGGGAAAGCGGATTTTCGGCAAATTCGAAAATGATTCCGGAATGTTTTGGCGGTTACCCAACACGTTCAGAACAAACATTCCACTTTCGTAATAAATACTAACTTTATGACGGGAGTATGGGGGTGTTTCCAAAATCGTGGCGGAACCAAAAAAAAATTTTTTTCTCTTTTCTATTGGAAAATGGCGAACTCGATATTTCCGGAGTTAGTCAATAACCGGGAGTAACCGGGGGTTTGAGGAGTGTGAAAATAGTTTCATAACTTTTCATCAAAAGACAGTAATTTTACAAGGGCAACAACTTCTCAAGATCGGGGGGTGGTTTTGAGGATGGCGGCGGGGGTGTGGAGAGAATGACTTTTCCCGTTAACGCTTTTCTGGGTTCTCGTGTGATAAATCAGTCGGCTCCTTGAGAGAAGTTTTGTTCTTGAAGGCGTATCACCGAAGGAGGGATTGGGGGTGAAAAAGCTGGTCTCACAAATAAACAGGAAGCCAATTTCAACACCGAAATTCTGTGGTTAAATTTGATTTGCTGTTGAAACTTACCTTAAACGTTTGATGTCACCAATTTCTCTTCTTGTTTTTCGTCAACATTGTTCAAGTTCATCAACTCCGAATGAACACAATCGGCATGATGACATAACTCCAATTTCATGTTTGTAAATTCAACAGATGAGAGCTTTCTAATGTTTTCTAATCCCCGAAAATTTTCCGACCTACGAGAAAAGAAAAACAAACATAATTAATAATTAAAATTCGGTAATTTAAATTTGACGGCGATTCGGTTTAACGAGAGAATGGGTGAGGGGCTGTGGGGGGGGTAGTCCGGGTGGATTTATTTAAAATTAAATTTAATTGAGACAGAAAACAGAGGAGAAGGAGGCAGTAGGCGAAGACGGGAGGAGGAATTAACAGAAAAGTCAACAAATAAAAGTTTTCTTTCAGTTCGCGAATTTCCCTTTCAAACTAAAAAGCCACAAAATTTGAGGAGAACTTTAATTTGTCGATTCTTTCAATTCTTCGTTTGTTTAACCGACATTTTGTTTTCCACCCCCGCTTTCCCATTTCCTCCTCTCACGCTCGCCCTTTTTTCCTTCAATTTTTCCCTGCTTCCTCGTTTTTCCTGTTTAACTTTCTAACGAGTCAACCTTATTTAAGATTCAAAAATGAGCGAAAAAGCTCGAATTTATTTTTTCAAAAGGGTTTGAGAGAGCTTTTCTGTAAAGTTTTCCCGGCAGAAACTCTCTGCTTGTCGTGTCCTCATGTCAAAAGGGTATATTGCTGACTGTTTTTGTTGGAAAATTAGGTAAACAGTCCTGAAAACAGCAGAACCTCTCCTTTACTAATAAAATCAAATCAAATCTCAATTTACGCGATAGACCGAGACCCAACTAGACACCTGGTTACAAAAATTTATCTTCACAGTAGAAAAGCCAAAATACAAAAGTGCGAACACGCATAAAAAAAGATCCAAGTGCTAAGATCCAACTATCAAAGACGTGATTATAAGTAAAACATAGGCGAGCAGGCCTTTATATCGTTCATACTATGTTTCCCGAGCTTTCGAGAAGAGTCAAGTTCGAAAACGCTCTGCGAATTGCTGTTGAAGCCCTACAGGCTCAGTTAGGAACCATAGAATAGCACACCGTGAAAGCCTAGTGAAATCGAAATGTGTCAGGTATGTTTCAGCGGCGGATTCGGTTGAGTCACTACACCACACTAAAGCTGTTGCTTAACTTCAGTTTTAGGTATTGCAGTGTTGCCAATTTTTTTTATTATTATCATCCCCTCATTAAGTTTCTGAATTTGAGACAAGTAGTTGATCTACCTTCTATCCATAAAGTAGACCAATATCTATGGAGCGTAGACAGAGTTACCGATCACCAGAACCGTAGACCATATACCCTCTCCTTGACCTCAAGACCACTTTTGAACTTCTTACTTTTACTCTTTCTTCCAGAATTCTTTACTCGTTTATTTTCTTTTATTTCGTAATTTTATTTCTTTCCTCTTTTATTACTCTTATTATTCATTCTTTTTATCTTTTTTTTTTTGCTGACTTTTATTTCTGTTACACTGTAAGCGATCGAATACTTCTTCCTTTCACTTTTTTATTAAAAAAAAAAATTTTTTTTATTTGTTCAATATCGTCTTTTATTGTTTCCATTCCTTAAAATATTTTATTTATTTATTTATTTTTATGGATTCAAACTTTCTCTTTTTGCTGTACCTCACCTCCAACCTTTTTATTTTTTAAAGGTTTCCCCAATCAGTGTTGATTATAATCAGTTTTCATTTTTATGTTTTCCTTTCATTCACTGTTAATTGAAAATTTTTAATTAAAACTTTTGTCATTTTATATCCGGCTCATTGCTTCTTTACTGAAAAAGCTCTTTACATTATTACGTGCTAAATTTCCCTCTCTTCCCCTCCACCGTCTTCTTCCACGTCTTTGATTTGTTTTTCCTTGTTGACCTGATTTACTCAAGTGACACAGATACTTGTTGATGAAAAGATTTTTTTTTTAGAGCTTTTGGTATTAATTTTTCCTGTTATACAGAAAAGAAAATGAGATCGATATGGCTGGTGATGGAGTGGGAGGAAGGGTGTTTTAAATTTTATAAGCAAATTGATATAGAAGATGATAGACTATACCAGTTTTTGGATACCGAAATTTATAAGAGGCTGAGAGGTTGATGCAAAATAAGCAACACTGTTAGTTGGTTTTGCTAAAGTTGATTTCTATACTATCTTCACTACCCACAAAATTGTGGAACGTCTGTGGTGTCGTGGTTAAGTGCACGACTAAGAAGTAGTCACCA
The DNA here is from genome assembly GCA_016920875.1 of Columbicola columbae. Lineage (NCBI taxonomy): Eukaryota > Metazoa > Arthropoda > Insecta > Psocodea > Philopteridae > Columbicola > Columbicola columbae. Next base: position 5,771,335 of record JADMLL010000005.1, on the reverse strand, counting down.
GTTCAAATCCTCAATTTATATACGAGTTCAAAGAATAATAATAATAACTATCTCACTGATACTAATAACATCGTCAGTAATCTCTTACAAGTGCTTTAAAGCTAATGAAATGACGTGAACGTAGACTTGATCATATTGTCACAACACGTTTCAGCTCCATGTGCACCCCTATTAGATTCGTCTTTAGTTTGTTTTTATAGGTTCACACTAATATAGCCCTCATTCCAATTTTACGTTAGCTATTGTGTGCATTGACTAATTCATTTCATCATTAATGAACACTTATTGTGTTATACTGTATATTATTTATATTTAAAATGCCTGAAAGTAACATCGAGAACTCAAGTCGAAACAAGTTTTCGTTTAATGCGACTAAGAAGGTCAAAAGCTAAATTTGAAAATCTTTTGTACCATATATTGATTTACCCGTGTTTTTTAGGAGTTAAGAATGTAGATAATTATCTATAAATCTGAAGAATGATAGAAACGGATCTAATTTCTATCAGAGGTCTTTGGTGTAGTGGTTAAATGCCAGACTATGAAGTTCAAATATATTTGAATGACCAACAACCACTACTAGACTCACTACTTGAACTGCTCTCGAACTACTAACTGACTTGAATTCGGGCAGATATTTATACTAACTCAGATTACAACTACCCTTGATTGTGCCTCTAATGGGAAAAGCACCCGTGGAATTCCAGTAACCCATCAACGGATTTCTGACTACACTGTATCTACTATTTCAGACCATTTGCCAACGTTTTCATGTCATTGCTGTTGGTATCTTCAAAAATATGTTAGAATCCTTTTTATGGAGCCCTCAATGGAAAGCTAAACTACTTCATAATGTCATGTTTAGCTAAAAACCATCCCGCACCACGTTTTTTAAAACTATTCCCCTCCTCTCGTGCAGCGAATCTTGGAGATAGAAGAGAAAGGAGGAAGCAGGAGGAGAAATTTAACGGAATAGACGTGATGATGGTGGCATCGTAACACAATATTTGGCCTTCAAGAATGAAAGAAGAAAATTATAACGGTCACGTGACTACCTATACTACGTTTCTCCAGTTTCATTTCATTTTAAGCTTTCACACACTCTCCTGATTAATCCTTATGATTAACAATCAAAATTAACATGATCAATTCAACTTTATCTTGATCAGATGATGAATTATCTATGATCCGTGTGGTCACGTGTCAGGAAAACTCCCAAAACGGATATAAACGATTTTAATCAAGCTTAACCAGCAAATTAATTTGTGATCGGCCTAGAAAATCTATTTGTCTTCTGTTTGTTGAGCTTGAAGTGTCTGTCAATATCCTACTGTTATTAATTCAAAACTAATACCCAGTAACTTCTCCATTTCGACTTTAGTTCTACTCAGGTTTGAAAAATTTCATCAAGAGTTTATTTCATAAGTAATGCACACTTATTTTCTAAATTATTTTAATAGACAACGAGGATTTTCGTCAAAGATTTATTTCACGCTTATTTTGTATCTGTCAGAGTTTTAAAACCATTTTTGGGTCTTGACGTTATATCATTTTCATATAAAATTAACAAAGAAAATGGAAATCTGATACTCACATTGTTAGTCTATGCATCGAACTTTTTTCTAAAAAATTTCCTTTTTTTATGTTCCTAAAACATTTCAAATTAAAAACAAATTTTTGTTCGAAAATTTCATAAATTTCCGTTTTGAACGAGAATAAACGGAAACTGTAAACGAGATGAAAAATTTTCCCCGTAAAAAAATTAAAATGACCTTTCCGCGCTTTCTACACCTACATTCTAACCACAAATTGATAATAATACGACGGGTAAAAAGGAACAAAAATGGAAGAAACGAGGAAGATGGGCTGTGAGTTTTGTTACCGATTTTAGTAATTCGAAGCGCTCGACCTTTCCGTAGTTGGGGTTCATCTTTAAAAATAATTTTTTTTAATTTTTCAGGTTCATGTTAAATGTTGTTTCGGTGAAAGGCGTTTCTCGCAACTTTAAAAAATTAATTTTTCTGTGCTCTTCTGGATTTTATTTGTTTGCTTATTTTTCCGAAATGGCGGGTTAAGGGAAAAAGCGGGGTGAATGCTCAAAAATAAATTTGCATAATTTAATTTCTTGGATGAACGTTTTTCAACTGCTGTTTCGTTTTTTTCCCTTTCGTAAAGTTTATTTCTGCGGTTTTCCAACACAGCTCACGATTTCTATAGGTTTGTGTCTCATCTCATCTCTTATAAGTCTTTTGCACGCTGTCTTAGGTGTCAGTAATTGTTTACATCAATGTTTTAACAAACCGTCGACTATAAACTTCGTATCAAAACAATTTTATACCACTGATGTGAGTGTGTAGATCAAACTCAACTTTAGATATCTCCAAAGTGTAGTGAATTCTCCTTTAAAATTGGGGTTTGGTTTGGGCGAAGGTTGAGGGTTTGGAATTCGACAAAACCGCTGACAACGGTCAAAAATGTCGGGTTTGTTAACCCAATATCGACTTGGTCTCGGTTCTAAATAACTTTCTCGATCCGTATCCGGAGTCGACATCGTGTAGGAAAAGCTCGAGCTTTTTCATTTTTTTTTTAACTTGTCTCTTCAAATTGTTTCCCCTCCTTCTTATCTGGTCATTGTTGTTTCTCCATCCTTCCTTTTCATTTCGACATTTTTTCTATTTGCTCTAATTCTTCTTTTTTCATTTTTGTCAAATCCCGTAATTTTTTGTCCCGATTCGTTTTGTTCATTTCTTCCTGTTGCGTTAAACGATGTCACCCGAACAATGACACTTATAGAAGTGCGTCTTCTTCTCTGTTACTAAAACAGGTATCGTGAGGTTCCTTCCTATCCAAACCCAAACATCTGAGTTTAGAATTGTTCTTGTGCCTCAACCTTAACCAAATCTTTTCTCTTGATAGTTACGTCTTTACAACTCGTCCACCACTTCATTTTGACAGTTCCCCTTATTCTTCGCGTAAAACAAGACCGAATTAGGTTTGACCAAAGAATCAGACTAACAGCAATTATGGGAGACTAAAAATCATTCCACTCCATTCGTAAGCTCTGATGTTAAATAAGTCAAGACCAGTCAAGTAAAACATTTAACTTGAAGCCGGGGACTAAAAGCTCTGGTTAATCTACGACAGCATTTTTTTTGTCTGTTATTTAAACAACAATAAAATACAACGTTTCAAAAGAAAAGCTCAAAAGCTCTCTCTCTTCCATGTAAAAATCAGCTTAAGAAAAAAATTTTCCGGACTGATGATCTTATTATTAAAAAAAAAGACTTTTAACCATAATTCCAGTTTAAGACGAAAAAATTTTTTAGAAAATAATTTTTCCGTCTCATATTTTACCTCAATTTCGAAAACCATAACATGAAAAAGAAAAATTTTCAAACCTATAAAGATAAAATGAAAAAATAAAAAAACCGCAAAGACCGAAGAAAAATTTTGATTTAAACCGAAAGTAAAAAAATTTATTTCCTTCTTTTTATCTTTATTTAAATTTTTCCAAACAACATAAATTTTTAAATTCATGAAGATAAATTATTAATAGGAAAGATTTCAAAGTCAAAAGTAGCGGGAAAAAAAATGGCGGCTGGGATCCCGATCAAACGATTGACCTTAGATTGACTTTTGTCTAGCATTTGATCTCTTGGGTGTCACTCGAAAAGCCCAACACTCGACCTCTGAGTCAAAGGTTAGTCGTTGTTTTAGTGTGTTCATGTCTCAAAAACTCTTAAGAAAGTGTGCAATACTTATGAAATATTGGTGGTGGTGGATTTAACCCCGTTTTTCACCCTTAATTTTTGGTGTAACAGGATGGGGGGGAGGATTTGAACCCACGACCATTTGCGTTCAAGTCAGGAACTTAACCACTATACTACTCCTTCCACAATACTTGTGAAATATATTCCCTTCGTGCTCGCGTGCATTACTTTTGAAATGTGTTCGTCAAGAGATTGTACATTAATTTGAAATAAATTCATCGTACTTGTGTGCATTACTTTTGAAATGAGTTTGTCATGAGACTGTGCATTAGTTTTGAAAAAAATTTCTCATACACGTCTGTATTACTTTAGAAGTGAGTTCGTCACAAGGTTGTGGATTGATTTTAAAATAAATTCATCGATCATGTGTGCATTACTTTTGAAATGAGTTCGTCATGAGATTGTGCATTAATTATAAAACGAGTCCTGCGTGAATGTGTGCAGTTTTTATGAAACAAATTTCTCATACACGTGGACGTTACGTATAAAATAAATTCATCATGAAAGTGTGCATTACTTATGAAATGAGGTGACACCAAACAGCTGAAAGGTTGAATACCCTTCTCAAAGCCTCGACACTTCTACCCCAGATGCTGGCTTACTCCTTAAATCAACTCCTCCTTCCTCCTCTTAAACCGGCATCAACAACCTGTTGCCCTCAATTTATGTACAGTAGTAATTAGTAATTATAGTCAAATAAATCAGGTACAGTTAACTGGTAGATAAATAAACGTTTAAGCTCAGTGATCGACTCAAATCCATTACCGGAAGCTGACAAAAGGTAAAGCTTACAGAAGAGAGCTTACGAGAAAGAAGTCAAAGTCAAAAGGTTTGATCTTTGCTTACAGCAATCAGGAACTTTATACATTACCTAGTATCATTTTAGCGAATTTTGAAAAAGCTCTCCTTAGAATTTTCTAAATTTTTATTGCGGCTGAATGAATGAATGAGTGATTGAAAGTTACGAAGAGCTCTGAATCCATAGAGTTCCTATTGAAAGCGCGTCAACAAAAGCTTTTTGAAAAGGTTTAAAATGGAAATCACGAGTGAAAGAAGAAGAAATAGCGTCACCGTTAACACAAAGAGGTTGAAGTCTCGGGGGAGAGAGAAGAGACACGTAGTCATCGATTCTTTTCACTGGAATAAAAATAAATCAAAAAAGGAAGAAGTAAACAAATGGAAAGAGGATTGCTAACAAAAGAATGAATAACAAGGTGTAGCTCAAAGGAGAGAAAGCTCCAGCAATGGCCGAAGCTAAAAGATGTCGACATTCTTCTTTGTGAATTCGAAAAACTTATTGGAAAAAGTGGGTGGAATGGAAAAGCAGGAAATGTTTTCGGTACCGCCACCATTAAAGTCAAGGTTTTCAGTTTTTCGTGGGAAAGAGGGCGTAGGAAGTGGTAAATGAATGATGGAAGCCTTTTTTCCCCAAAACCAAAAGACTACAAAAGTCTAGAAACTTCTAATCGGCTTTGTGGTTGTAGCGACATCGACTGACAAAGTCTTCTGCCACATCTCAAGGTTCCTCTGTCTCCTCTCATTCGACACGTGTATGAAATATTTTTTGCTTCAGCCATCTTGAACCAAACGCAACTTCTGATATTGAACTGATGGTGGTGTCTTCTGACTTCACTGATCTACCAAAGCTATGAGACTTAAAGTTAGCCCTCTGAATAAGGGTGAGAGGTTGAAGAAGACAACAACACGTTGAGATTTGTAACAAACATATCCCAGAGACATGCAGAAACTTGCAGGGACGAGATGAGACTTGTGGGAAAGAGTCTACACGAAACTTATAAATAAAACACGCGACCAATTGGCAATCAGTCAGTGCAGTACAACAAATCGGCGAAGTAACTCGAACGGCTATCAAAACAACCGTTCTATTATTTATAGATAATATTAGTTTTAGTAAAATTGAAAATATACTAAATTCAAAGGAGTAATTGAGACAGATCGGTCACGGGTCAAAGTGGAAGCGATATAAACCTAACCTAACAAGCTGAGCAGAAAATAATTAACGAAATTGAGAAAAGGTTAATTAAGGTCACGTGACCGCCCATTCTTTCAAATTTATGAAAAATTTCCCAACCCAAACCCAAAATATGACGTCAGGATATTGTTATTCGTTATTAACGACAATAATTGCTCAAAAAGAAAACCAAAACAAGAAATTAATTTCGTGGGGCTCTCTCTCCCGAGTTGGGGCTCCTTAAATATTTAGGGGGTGAAGGGGGTGAGGGGGTCAAACCTAACACAAAAATTAAACCCCCCAGGAAATAATAATATAAAGCCGTAAAGCTTTTTTTTCTCCTCTGAAACATTGTTGTGACGGCTATTGTGTCGGAAGTTTCTGAATCGCCGGATTTCTCTCTCTCCCGCTGTTCCTCCAGACCTCCTTTCCTCCGGTTCCTCTTTTTTTTTTCGAAAGTTCACAGTGAAAGGACTTTCATTGGATGACTGTTATGATTTTCTTCCCTTTTCTCTGATATTCTTTCCCCCGGAAACATTTCGGCAATAAAAAGAGTTCAAAAGGGAAAGGAAAAAAGGTGACGAAACAGTTTAAAAAAGGAAAATCACCTTTGTCGTTGATTGCAAACATTTTTCTTCTCCTCCCACCCCAAACCACCCCCTTACACCACCCACCCCTTAAGGAAAATTAGGTTTTTACGCAATTTTCGCCGGAATTTTCTTTTTTGTTGTTGGTAAGACTGAATGACACTTAATGATGAATTAACGTCAATAAAAGAGTGATTATGATTCGATGGATCGTCATTCATTCGTTCTTTTAGCTGGCGGTGGGCGGAAGAGGGTGAAGTGGGCAGGGGTAGAAGAAGAAGGAACAATAGGAAGGTTGTCGGTTTTGTGGCAAGCAGAAGAATTTTTCCCTGTTCAGCAGATTTTAGGATAATTATTGCTTTATTGTGTGATTTCCACAATAGAGCTTTCGATAATTCGAGCTTTGAGCTTTTTGACATAACCCACATTGTGATTTTGTGTTAAGAAAAATTCAACAAGACTTTGACAACAGGTTTTTGTCTGTCGCTAATTATTCGTAAAGCGTAAAATCATTTTCAAAATGGGGATTGTTGGTAGCATGGTACGGGGTGAGCTTTTAAAATAATTTTCTTCGGGTCACAACTTCAAGTTCTCAAAAAAAAAGTTCGGAAGAACGGAACGAATTCGGGTCATAAGCTTGAGGCTATTTGATGTCAGAGGGTAGTAGTTCGGATGTCGACAAATCGCTTCATTTTTGCTGAACTGAATTCAGGTTCAATTTTTCCGGAAGGGAAAGTCGTGTTTTGAAATATGGATAACTGTACCTTGAAGCTCTGTTTTCTGTTCCGGCTTCTATTTGAAAAAAGAAATGTCAAAGTGTTCCTAGTACCTTACGTGCGTGAAATTCATTTTTACCCAGCCAAACTTAACGCTGACGTGACTTTATCTACAGCTTTCCTATTTCTGTAATTTGGAAAAGTTATCTCTGGTGATGGAAGAATAGTCATGATTCTCAAACCCAACCAACTACTGGTTAGCATTATAGAACAGCTTTGGCAAGCGTTTGGAGGTCACTACAATATGTTTAAGATTTATTACTTCAGTTGTATAGGGCTCAGAAGATAAATAATATTTTTCCGAGTAGTAAGCTATATTGTATAACAGAACATGGAAGAGGGCTCGTTCATATTACCTCTCCAATCAGGAGCTTTGTTTGCTTAGCCACATTACCCTCCACAAAATGATGAATGATATATAAACTCCTGATAAAATTTTTTGTTACAATTTTTATCCAATCCCTGAAGGGCGGTATGTTTCTAGATAAAACGCCCAAAAGTCGGGCAAACTACCTGTTACTCCGAACTGAAAGACATCTGGAAGTTAACTAAGGAGTTATTAATCAATAAAAAAAATTTAAGAACTGTTAATAAGGATGGCGACTGACCAAACAAGTTTTTAAACACTTCCTCAACAGAAAACCAAGTCAATGACAGAAAACATACAAAGAAACAGCTGGAGAAGGAAGTAGAAACTACGACTTTCCGGGACAAACCAGAGCTGAAATAGGGACGAAATTAACGAAAGAGAGAAAGACAGAACCTAGTCAGAAAAAGAAGACGCCAGGAAAAGGATTTGGAACTAACGTGATCCTAAGACAACCTGATCAAAGCAAAAAGTGTGACAAACCCAAACATGTCACAGAAGATGTGGAGAAAACGAGCTCGATATCTCTCCATACTTAGCTTATAGGATGAGAATATTCCCGAAAGTTTGATAAGCTGTACCTAGTTTATGAGAATCTGGAAATACAACAGCGAGGTCGAGAATCATATTCGAGAAGGTTCTTGTGTAAATAATATAAAGTTCGACCGACTAAAGAGCTGATGTAGGACAAACGACCGCGCCAAGTAAATTGTAAATATTTTTATATTAATATTTCGTCTGGAAGTATGTGTGTGTTTTATAACATTTATACTATACGATATACTGTAACCCAAATATTATTTGACCACTTACAAAACTGATAGCAATCAGTGTACATGAAAAATTTTTCTAAAACCCTGCCAAGACCTTCTGGAGTTATACTATCACTAATAACAAACAAACGAACTTCTATACTATCCCTTCCCAAGAAGATTATCTAAAGATGATTAGTTAGTAATAGTATACCAGTCAATATACACACAGAATCTCATCTTTTGTCAAAATTGAGGGACATAAAAAAAGTGAAGAGATTCGCAGAAATTTTCCACGACATCAGGCTCTCTCCTTCCTGTTGTCTTTCATTTTCTTTTGTAATAAAAAAAAAAAAAGACAAAACAGAAAGTCAGTAACACTCTTACAAAACATTGTTTCTGATTCTCTTAAGAATAAGAAAAGAAAGAATCCTCAAAGAAGAATATTACGATGAAAATTCGTTTTCATTCACGGAATTCATTTTCGGTTCATTCATTCCTTTCGTTTTAATTCGAGATCTCTTAATTTGATTCTTGTGAGCTTTTGTTTATAACAGTATTAATTTCCACTGAATGGAAAAGCTCTCTGTTGGAGGAAATCAAAGAAGGAAAGTCACAGAACAAGGTGTAACCAAATTCTCATTCTCCAAAGGTTAATAAACAATTTCAAATTCGTGGCGTTAAACATGAGGAAAATTTCAAAAAGGCTTTTCTCGAATTGACTGAATGAAAAAGCAATCATTCTAGGTACATTTTTGGTGTGTATTCGGTCTCGAAAGGGATAATTACCAAAGAAAAGGTAAAAGCTCTGGGATTGTCGCCGATAGGAATCATGGTAACGCCCATTTAATGACTAAAAGCGAGTCGATTTTGGGAAAACTTTTGGAAATCAAAAACAAAAAAGTCATAATAATAACGTGGGAATGTCTTAAGCTCGAAAATCCATTTAGAAAGTTTTCCGAATTTTCAAAACTTACAGTCCTTGTTTGTCAACATTCTCCCAGCCAAACTAGTCCTTTCCAACCCCTCCCACTCTCCCTTCCTTCTGCCTTTGTCTTTAGTTCGATATTAATAGACAGAGGATCTTGTTCTCACTAAATCTGTCCTCGTTTTCTTTACACCCACCCACCCTTCCCTTTAGGACACTGGGTTAGAGGGTTGAATGAAACTGTTACTTCGTGGAACCGAAAGATAAACGTGAATTCGAATATATATAAAAGAGATCACGTGTCTGTTTGTGTATATATGTTATACAGATGTATTTTGGCGAACAAACCTGTTACAATATGTCACGCTGATGTGAGTTTTGAAATTTTCGCGGCTGTTATTGTTAATGTTAGTTGTTGAGACCTTTGAACTTTGAAACTATGCAAATTTATGACGGGACTGCTAAATGACCCATAAGGACTTTGTTTTGGAGACAGGTGGCTGAACAATGGCTTTTATGATTGACTGAATGAGTCATTCAAAGAGTGACAGAATGTGAAGCCTTTTGAAGGTATGCATACCGCATATTTTGGGCAACAGATCATCCCACATTTGAAATTTTAGGGAGTCGTGCTATTTTCTTGTCAACCAATCCTCTTCAAGTTAGGGCGATAAACCATCTTAAAGTTCCCGTCCGAAGATAAAAGTGTATATATACTATATTGTAGTGCATCATTACACTCTTTCTCAAAACTGACAAAAGCTATACAGAAGTACACGATTAACTCAGGCTGGTAGACCTGACAATTACAGACTTGCAAACTGGCTACCATCAGGAGGATGGGGTGGGATACCTTCCAGAGCTCCTAGAACTTTTGCAAACGGTTTTTAGTGGAAAGACCCCTACTACTACCACTTCCCATCACTGTTTCGAACGTTCTATAAGCTAGCCGACTCTAATTCAGACATTTTTCTCTAAAACACTACATACACTACCATAGGTTACACAAAACAATTTAAACAAACACGAGACATCGCTGGAGATCTCTTCCAATTTTGAAATAAATTAAATTTCAAATAGGAAACCGGAAAACCAAGTTTCCGTGTCGTGGAATTAGACGTACAAAGACTGATAGCTTTAGGAATAACAAGTTTCCATCAGTGAAACCACTCCAGATATCATATATAGCTTACAACCTCTCCTCCACCTTTTCTTATCCCTTAATTACTTCTTTTTATCCAGATGGAGGAGAGGAGGACGAGGGGAAGGTGGAAAGCGACAGCATTTTAATGTCGCCTTACGTGTTACCTTCGGATAATAAGGTGCGACAGACACGCAATCCCCTTTCCTCCGAAATCCTCGTTTTATTTAATTGAGTTTTCCCACAGCCAAAAAACGGTTTTAATGACTTTTGGGAAATTTGCTGGAAAAGAAAGACGACTTTCTCATTGAAAGTGAAAGATTTTCCTCCAACTTTACCCCCCGCGGGGGAGGATTATAAGTGACAAAGGGAAAAGTGAAAGCCGAATTAAGAAAATGAAAATGGCGTAACCAAACATTTTTGGGCGTTATTTTGAAATTCAAATTTTGAATCGAGTTTCTCATCTATTCCGAGATGTTTGTTTTAATTCGTTTTGCGGGGAAAAGAGGTTTTTGAAACCGGAAACGTAAACCTCCGCGCAGTGTTAATTGTAAGAGCTTTTGAAGGCGGAAACACTGAGAAGAAATGCTTGACGAGAGCTATCAGTTTCTGTCGGATGTGACCTGAATTCGCTGTTCTCGATGAGGATGACTCAACTTTGAAGTAAATTCCTGTTAAAGGTGTGCATTACTTTTGAAATGAGCTGCCCTTAAAAGTGTGCAATATTTATGAAATGAATGCTTTGTTGGAGTGTGCATTACTTTTGAAACGAATCGCCCTTAAAAGTGTGCAATATTTATGAAATGAATGCTGTATTGGAGTGTGCATTACTTTTGAAAGAAGTAAGAAAACAAAAATTGGATATCAGACTCCACCAGGTCCCTAAAATTTATAGCACGATAATCGAAACAGAGATCAGACTTAGATTTAGAGACGTAAACAGAATTTCTGGTTGGATATTTGGTACTGTGTGGCTACAGCCAAACGATGCGTCATGAAAGCTGCCCTAGTCTAGACGAAAAACTAAAAACCAACGAAACTAAGAAACGAAAATCTTGACAATAACATAACATCGGCGCAATATCAAACTGAGTTCCATATCGTGTTATCAACATTTTTTTCTGTCGGGAAGAGCGGAAAGAGGAAAAGAAAACGAAAGTGGAAGTTGACCTCGATTTATTATCAAAAGCACAACCCATCTGTCAGAAAAGAAGCATCAAAACAATGTATCATGGCCTCTATCTCCTTCTCCCGTACATTATCCACATTCCCTATCTCTCTCTCCCGATAGATAAATCACCGTTAAAAACTAATTAATCAGGTAAACTAAATTGGCGTTACAACCAAAGATACCGACAGCTCTCCCCGAAATTTCTCTCAAATTTTCAATTAAGGACTTTGACCCGGTTGTAATTGGCCGGAATAATAAATCACGCGTGGGTTCCCCCAGAACGTGTACAAGCGGTTTTGTTGATCACACACGCGAAAGTCAAGCCTGGAATCAAAAATCGAGATTGTAAATGATCGCCGCGTTCATGTCCAACATCTGAAGAGTTTCCGGGGAGGCGGGGATGAGAGGAAGAGTTGACAGAGACAAAAGAAAAAATTGAGGAAAAGAAAAAGCCACGTCGAACGTGTGTCTCCGGGAAAATGATTTCCTTCTATGTGCTGGAGTTGATTCCGGTGATGCGTTCGGCCAATTTGACGTGCAAACAAAGGCGGCGAACGCTTTTCGAAACGAAATTAATTGAAAGACAGCGAACTTGTTTACGAAATTGCTACATTAAATTTTCTTCTTTTGGGATAAAAAGGGAAATCGATCATTTTGACACAATTTTTTTTCCTTTCCCTCTCTCTCTTCTATCTATCTCATCTTCTTGACGCGCGTCTCTTCTTCAACTTTAACAAAAATCCATTTTTGATTTTTCTTTCGACTTTCCTCAATCCACGCTTTTCCTCCCGAGGCTTTAACACAAGTTTTTGACTCCAAACTGTCTTTATCATTAGACCCATCATTTCCTGGCCTTTTGTTTCATCCATTGGTCAGCAGTCAGTTCGTTTAATTCGATCTGTTCACTGTAAATCTCACTTAACTGTCCCACATAGTTTGAGATTTTTTTATTTTATATTACCGAGGCAACACGTTCAAACATGAACAGACTTGTATAAAATAAGTCACAGAGTTAAAACAGAAACGAGTAAGACAAAACGGATCGGAAACTTGACCAGTATGACTCAATACTATCTAACACATATATTTATATATTTTTAAATTCATTGAAACGCTTAAGCCCTAATGTCCACAGGGCGAAGGGGCACAAATATATATATTAAGGGACAATTTTATTATATTATAAAATTCATTGAAACGCAAACCCTTAAATATCTCGATATGAATATAAACGGACTTAGGTCACTTTTAAAATAAACAGCTCTTTAGGAAACTGTTGTGTTTTGTCTCACCAATCCACCTAATTCTGACAAAAGACTAACCAAGTCCTACAGTATAAACTAATAAAGAAGAACCACCAGGCTAAACTTCATATACAAAGAAAGACAAAATAAATATACTGAAAGAAGACAAAGAAGTCATATTAATATGTATAATTTTGTACGCAGACAAAGGGGTAGCTATCACATAGTAAGTCCCTACGCAAGGGCCTACGAGATTGGGGGGCCTCTGATCCAACTGTATTTGTGCTAATAAAACGCTTATTAGCATTTCCAGCGGTTTATCTATTAAATATTATTATTTATAGGAAACAAAACCCTAATTTGGTATTTTATATATTATAAATAGTAAAAAAGGGCCTCGCATCATGTTTCCTCACGGGCCAAACAAATTGTAGGTACACTACCGAACCCCAACATTTATTTAAAATTTTATTCATCCCGGAAATCTAGTCCACCGCCTTCAATTTCATTTTATATAATTACAGATATACTTTAAAACTAATAAAAATATATATACAAGTTAAATAACAATAATTAAGTTTGTAAATAAAAATAAAAACTTTTAAAAAAAATTTTATTCGAAAGAAAGAAAGAAAATGGCTGAGAGAAGGTGGAAGGAAGGAAAAGTTGAATAATTCGAGTTAATTCCGATTCAACTTGTTACAAACAAAAAGGAAAGTAAGAAAGAAATTAATTTTAAAGCTAACATAAAAAAAAGAAATAAAAAAAATCATTTTAAACATAAATCGAAACGAAAAATAAAAATTTCCCTCGACCACCGCCTTTTAAAAAAAAGAAACGCGGGGAGATGGAGGAGGAGAGAAAAAAATCGGACATCGGACTCGGGGAAAAAGAAACAAAAGTTGGTAGCAAATGATGAAAGAAAATTCTTCTTCCGCTTCTATCAAGTTTTTATCAAAAATGGGGAAAAGAAGAAAATTACTTTCATAGTAACAAAAAAGAAAAACGCGAGAGGAAAATGAAAAGAAAAAATTTTTTCTTTCACTTCCATTTAACGGTCAAAAGTTTAAAAGTTTGGTAGATTAATTTTACGTCTTAATAGTTTTAATCATGTTAAATTAGAGTTCGGTAGCTTTGTGGGGAGGTGGTAGTGGTTGAAGGAGGGCAGCAGGGTGTAAGCGACCGGATGAAGAAGACAAAGTTCACGTTCGTGTTCAACCAGAAACGATTCCCTGATTAACTATCATTTCCAGAGGGTAGGTGACAAGAGAGGAGATGACATCTTTCATAGACCAAACCGAAAGAACTTTGAGAGACTAACCTGTTTCATAAATAATGCACAGTTCATTTAGTTACAAAACTGACCAAACACCACAAAAGACCTGACTCAAGTTTCCATATTAACCCACTGATTTGGGGATTGGGTACTTAACCCACCTAAAACGTCTTTCTGACCTTGAGGAATGAAAATTCGACGATCACATGGTCAATTAGGAGATCATCAACCATAAGACACCGAAACTGGCCACGTGTGTGCATCTACTTGGGCACACAGTTTCATTTTGACGGTCCAACAGTCCTTTTTGTGTCAAAACCTAAACATTAAGAGTCCAAAGGAGGTCAAACCTAAAAGCAGAGTGACCCAGAAAGGACCGACCACTCAATCAGACTCCCGTCAATGGTGAAGTGAGGGACACGTCATGAGTACGTTAAAATTGTCGTAAGTCCTGTTTAGGGTGTTCCAAACAGACAAAATCAGAAAACACCTTCACAACTACGAAGAATCCATTTCAAAAATATTGCACACTCACAGCAAGTAACAACTAACGCAAAACATTTCTTAAATGAGTAAGAAACTCCTCGTCAACTCCTTTCCAGCTATTTTAATTGTAGCTTTGTTCATTTCGACCACTGCCGGTTCACGGATCCCCATTTTGCTGACTGCAGCAGCTTTACACTCTTTGTCTCGTTAATAATTAAGCCTACACAATATAAATTATTCCCGGAGGCAAACAACTCAACCGGAGAACACGGTTGACCAAATGTAAACTGTTTAATTAGCAGTCGTAACCTGTGTCAACAAAGGAAATCCAGGTACCCCAAAATCCTGTTCGGATCAATTAGTTGCGTCCATCATGCGGAAGGTTTAACCAATACCCGTGAGACGAATCAGTGTCACCAGAGAATTGATTTTGAATTTTCGCCCACCCCTAAATTTAGTTGGAAGGGTTGAAAAATAAATTGAAACCATCCCCAAAAATAAACCCAACTCGATGGATTGTACCTAAGAAAAAAAATTCGTGAGTGGACAGTGTTTCTTTTGTCTTCGTGACAAAAGGTTGAAATAAAAGGAAACTCACGAAAAGGAAGTTGTGAAACCTTTTTCCGGGGTAGGGGGGGGGAGGGAGTCAAAGACCCAAATTTAAGCCTTAAAGGGAAATACTTTCAAAGGAACATCTTTGAGGGAAAGCGGGGCCCAATTAATTAACGATCCTCTCCTATCGTCTTACTCTCTCATGTCAAGACCGAGCGACTGTACCTTTCATCATGTAGAAACCTTGTCACCCATCTATCTTCATGTTAACGAGATGATGACGTCGGAAGAGGAAAAGGAGACGACCCTTTAAATTTAATCCTCAAGCGTCTGTAACATCATTTCCTCCTCCTCCTCCTCGGTGTTTCATCTTCGGCTTTCGGCTCCATTACTCTTTGGCACAGTTTTCATTATTTAATCAGGTTTGACGAAACCGAATCCGAGAAAACGGCGGGGTAAAGGCCTCCTGAATAATTTACGTTAACTGGTTGTAAAAACAAAAATTTGCTGTGGGCTCGGGAGGAGGGGGTCGAAGACAGTTCGACTTTTCTCTCTATTGACAAGGAAATAAAACTATGTAAAATGGCTCCGGTTGAGAATTTCTGATGAAGGGCAAACACATTTCGGATTCGAAACACGGAAGACATCTTGGTTTCTAGAGCCTTCGACTTTATTCCTTTGGGAATCCCCCCCCCACTCCCACCCGATAAAAGCTCTGATTTTAGCTTCGAATTGATGGTTTCGATTGTTTTTATTGGCCGTTGTCGCTTTTTGTTTTGTTGGCGCATTTTTTAAATTCGTCTGATGCGGAAGTGGTGAAAAACGAAGTTTCCGGTCTGTTGCTGTAGTAGCGGTGGTGTCTGTATATCTCTCTTATGAAAACAGTTTCGGATAAACTTTGTCCGGCTTTTCCTTTGACAGTCTGTTTATTTTTCTTTGACGTCCTTTTCACTTTCTTTTCCTCGTTGTTGTCTTTGTCTTCGCTTAGTCATCTAGGGCGACGTTCCTTTCCAATTTTTTAATTGAACAGTTTGTTTACACACCTTTTAATGTCTGAACTTGAGCGTTTTTCCGACCTTGAAAATACCCGCTTTTGTTTACTTTAAGTCCAAACTCGAGCTAATTAGTCTCTCCATCATTTTTAACTTATAATTACAACTACAGCTTAACTACCATACTTCGCAGTTCCAAATTTTTATTTTCCTCTTCCATAAATTATTATAAATGACTGCTGTTGTTTATTGACATAAATCAAACATAAAAATATAATTAGTGCAATGGGTCCAAGAGACGGAAGATCTTGGGAAACTGGGAATCACCAACTGAACCTTACTAAATCGTGATAGGATAAACAAACCGGAGCCACTCGAAAACCAGGCTGAAGCGAGGTTGTCTGTCTGGATGAATGCTCATTTTTTAGGTTTCAAATTTTTAGATGGAGATTAAAAGACGGTGTTAAACTTCAAAAAACAACACGAACTACAGTCACTGATACTTTGTCTAGACAGCCTCGAGAAAGAAGAGAAAGTTGAGGAAAAAAAGGAAAGAATTTCATGCTCAAACAACTATGAAAACAGTTTATGTGATGACTCTCAGACGCAAATAATTTTCTTCATCTTCTCTCTCTCTCTTTCATTCTCTGTTTTCCTTTCTTTCTCGTTTACAAAAATAGACCGACAGTAACAATTTGAGTAGATGTGCAACGTCATTTTCCAAAACCCTAAAACCGAAACATCAAAACTGAAGAGACGAATATGACAAAATCATCGTCGAATCTTTTGTTTTCGTCATTTCCATCCGTACGGGAGTTAATTAATTTAAAGCCGCAAGTTAAGTTCGTTAATTTAATTTGTTCGAGGCATTTGTCGCTCCGCCATTGGCAACAGCGGTTAGGACATTGTTAGACATTTTCATTTTGCTGACTCCGTCAAAACAAAATCTTTATTTCGAACAAAAGAGACTCACTCCAAAAACTGATTCGATCACAAAAACTCTCTTTCGGTTTTCCTTTTCACCTTCCTCCCTTCCACCCCGGGTCAGCCACCACTCTCTTGTCCTGTGATTGTTTCTCGCCCCGAAAAACGTAACAAGGGAAAGCAGAAGAAAGAGAAGATGAAAAAAAATTTCCTTCAAAAAAGGTTTTCCTCACCAGTTTGAGAGGAACCTCGACCGTGTTTATCATTTCCCAGAGACGCAGGGATTTTGTGGCGAAGAAATAAATTATCTTTTGCGTTTCGACTGGGCCCGGGGTCGGGGGGGTTGGAAATGGAGGATATGGCACTGGTGGGGTATGGGGTTGGTATTCCCAAATTTTAAGCCAGTCATTGGGCTTTTGTTTGCTTTAATTTTAAATCGCCGGCTAATCTTACGAGAACAAGAGAGGAATAATTTATTAGTTACAAATTTGGGGAATTTTTGGGACCGGGCAAATGCATTAGCTTCCATCAAGGGTGGAAGAAGGAAGAAGAGGACAGGGGTGGGGAAGGGGAGGAGAAATTTTTCTTTGAAAACCTTTTTCGGTTTTGTTTGAGACGTAGGATGTCCTCGGACTATTCCGCAATTTATGATAAAAATTTCCTACACTCTTAGTGGTAGGAGAAGGAATGCTAGTGACTGTTATTAATTGTTCATAATTAATAAGGACCTTTTGTTTCGGGAAAAGGGGTTGGGGGTTAAAACTCTGGAGCCACGTTTATTAAATTCACTCACGAAATTAACAGAAAGAAGGAAATAGACTGAAACCCCCAAAAAATGTTTCGTCATAACTATCAACTGTCATGATTTTAGTTCTCGGATGAAGTTTTCGCCAAGTCCGAATCATTAATTCGATCAAATCTCGTTTTACGCGATTGATAGGAGTGGGAATGTAATTAATGAAAGCCAACTCGCATAAAAGAAGCCTGAATTCAAAAGTGAAGATACGTCTCAGGAGAGATTCTCCTCTCACAGTGCAATATTTATGAAACGACTTCCTCATGCAATCATTGAAGAAATATACACTTGACAAAATCGTGTGCATTATTTATGGAACCGGTCTTAAGAAAAGTGCGAACCACTTCTAAAACAATTTGACTATAAATCGTGCATTATTTATGAAATGAAACCAGGCTACAATGAAACTATATAAGAAACGGTTATTAGTATCATTCAGTTGTGGTTCCTATGGCGACCAAAAAAATTAGAGGAAAACTAAAAAGACCTAAAAATTAATTTTTAGCATAAAAACAAGACGCATAAAACGAAACCATGATCCCAATACTAAAACTGGTTGGATCGGTTAGTCGAAGACGGGGTCAGTGAGCCCTTAGACAAAGTTTTCACCAAAACTTGCCTAATGAATAAAAGTCAGCAAGTTTTTGGATAAGGATACGACCAAGTATCCGCTTCCGTTTAAATATCTGATGAAGAGATACAGACCGGAAATTAAGACAATGAATAATGAATTGTTTCCGGTTTTCGCTTTTTTTTAAATAGAATCACGCGAGGGTAGGATTTTGATATGGGAGTGGAAGCTTCTCACGAGAATTAACAAGGTAGCTTAAATTTAATTTAAAAATTAATTAAATTATGATTTACATAAATTGAAAATTTACACACACGCATACATGTTCTTTACACCCAAAACTACTGATTTATATTATTATAATAGCGGTTTTGTGTTCTATAATATTATTTATATAGACGACTATCAAAATTTTTGAGGTATAGAGCTCCAACATTTTGTTTCATTCACATTCGTTGAATGAATGAATGAGCCGATAATCCCAATTAGTACTTCGCAAATTTTTATTTTTAACTTTTCAAAGGAAAATTTTTTTTTCCTACAGAATTTGAGTTGATTGCCTTTTAAAATAAATAATGTTTTAATTAAAAAAGCAATAATAATGATGATGATTAAATGTTTGTTTGACAAAGGATAAACGAAAGCTTACATCTGTATCATTATTAAAGAAAGAATTTGAGTGGGTTTGTCAGTGTCGACATTTGGAAAATTTTCCTTGAAGCCGTGCAATGACCGGAGACAAAAAAACATTCGTCCAAATTTAAATTTCTAAATCTGTTGGATTGTTTTGGGAAAGAAGAAAGAAAAGAAAGCACCGCCCAACCAGAAAGTGTAATCGCATATACGGTAAAAGTGATAAATCGACCGAATATATATCCAATTTACGGTGATCATAATCACCAACTAAGTTTGACAAATGTGACAAATAATTGAGGATTTATCACATTTACCGGCTAGTTTGATTAAATTTCCATTACGAGTTGGATATTTTATAAAGTATGCTCAGATGCTTGGCTTCTGTCATGGTTCTGTAAAAGTGATAAATCAGGCAAATTCATATAATTATCATAATTATCACAACTAAGCTCAGTAGATGTAATGAATTACTAAAATTTATCACATTTACCGGACTAGTTTATAAAATCTTCAACTCGTACTGGTGAATTTAATAAAAGTTTGCTCACATGTTTAACTTCTGCCACTTTTGTAACAAGAGATAAGCTATTCAAGCAGCTGTGCTGCCAGTAACAGTGAGCGACCCGCTCAACAGAAGCGGCAAATAGATAAGAAATGACGAAAACCAAGAATCTGAGCAAACTTTGATTAAATTCCCCGAATTCCAGTTGGATATTTTATAAACTAGCCGGTGAATGTGATAAATACTCAATTATTTATCACATTTGCCAAACTTAGTTGGTGATTACGAATGATCGCCGTAAATTGGATATATATTCGGCCGATTTATCACTTTTACCGTAACATATGTATCTGGTGTAACCCACAGAACCGACACTTCCCGTCCATCTAATATATCTTCTCGGACCAACAGACCTAAATTCATGTCTATTGTCAAAAGATTGTCTAAAGTCTAACAGTCCTTTCAGATTTTAAACGATTTTATAATTTGTCAAAAACTGAACTAATCATTAACCTTAACTTCAGTATATGCTCTACTGCAGTCTAACGGTATACCTAAGACAGTAATAGTGAAAGAACTTCCCAATAAAAAGAATACAGAAGTGACAGAAGCTAAGGTTGTGAGCAAACTTTCATCAACTTCCCCATAACAAATATAATATTATAGAAACTATCCGGTAAATGTGATAAATAGGTAATAAAATGTCACTTCCGCTAAGATTATGAATACTTGTCCGAAATTATATATATACATTTGCTAGATTTATTACTTTTACCGTAACATAGGTATGACCCACAGAACCGACATTATTTTCCAGTCCACCAAATTAGTTGTTACATTTTTATACTGATGATTGGTAGGAAATTTGTTTATACTGTATATTTATTTAGAGTCGTAAATTGATATAGTATCAGTCATTAATACTACCAGAAAATTTAGAGTTTGCGTAACTATCCCTCCAAATCGAGGCCTAACTTCAAAAACTCAAGACAGTCGAAGAATTGAAGAGAAATGATGAAGCTATACCTCAGCGAAAGGGTGGATGCTTAGCAACAAGTTACTTCAAACACTTGCCTAACTCCTCACGTAACCTCAACTCGCACAAGAAGATTGGTAAAAACAAAAGAAGAGGAAGAAAGGTGTCTTTCTGGCGGCACAAAGAGAATTAAAGATGAACTCTGTAGTTTGTCAGTTAGTTATTAATGATTTCCACGAATTTGTTTTGAGTCAGCAGTTTGTTTGGTCTTTGACTGTAATTCGTCACTTCACTCCTCAATCTTACAAATTTTTCGTTGTCTCTGTATACTCTCATTCTCTTTGTTCTTTTTCCTGTTTATCTTCTTCTCTCCTCTTTTCACTTTTCCTTTCTTCACGACTCCTTACTTCCCATAATCAACTTTTATTTCCCTCTCAGCCTACCTACTTTGTGTTTCCTTTTATAAATTCCTCGGAAGCGGTTTCCTTTCTTCTTTAAAAGCCTTTCCCACCACTTTTTAACGCAATTAACTCTCACAAAAGAAAAGAAGAATCTCGTGACGTCACTTTCGACAATTTCAAATTTAAATATTTGCCAAGTGCCGATAGTTTGGAAACTCTCCTCGTAATCTATTGTTACCGTTTCGACCTTTTCAAGCCTCCTTTCTTCTTTCCTTCCGTTTGGTGAGTACACAGAGAAAAACTAAAAATTTGGTACAGGAAGAGTGGGGAGGATGAGGATGAGGGGGGTTTTAAGTATAAGCTTCCTCCAACAGGAAGGAAATCTGTCGAGCTAAGAGAAATCCTTTCGCTGTATTGCTTACCCACCAACTTTTCGCAAGTTCTGTTATGACTTAATTCTTCTTAAAACAAAACAATTTTGCTTTCATCGGAGTTTCTCCATAATATCTGAGGTTTCTCCTGTAGGTTAATCCTCTGCGGGGGTAGGAGGTGGGACAGTGGTTTCCGACTGGCGGTTTCACTTTGATTGAATTCGCCTTTTCGAAATGCTCTTAATTAGAGGAGAAATTATCTTTGGTCCGACCATGTCTCAGGTGATTTCCAACGGCTAATCCTCTACTTGATTCATTCCACTTGAAAATTTGTTAATTACTGGTTTCCAAATCGAGCCCTTTTGACATCATTTCTGTAGTAGAGAGAGGAGAGGGAAATGCTGCACTTAAGACGGATTTTGCTATTACGCGGTGGCACTGCCCGAATGAACCACAAAATCGCTCGTCGTTTTTCAATCCTGCCTTTTATACTTTCAACAGTTTGTCCCTGACGAGTTTGATATAACTACTGATGTGGGCCAGTGTTTGATGGGTTGCACGCTTTATTTATGATCGGTCGTCAAAGTTATGGGGTGTTAAAAGAAACCGTTGACGTCACCTGACTTCTTTACTGGGACAACAAAAAAATTGGAACGCGAAAGAGCTTTCCTCACTACAGCCACGATCCCTTCTTTTATTTTGTCTTGTAATATTTACGTTAATGATCCAAATTAGTAATCACTAATTTTATAATAATTTTATAATTAACGTGATTACGGACGAGCTTCGTTTCATTTAACGCGGATCGGGAACACAACAGAAGAAACAGCTTAAAAGCAAAACCGAGCTGTAGGTTGAGAATGTTGCCGACTCTCTAATCGGATCGTTTGAAAAACCGCGTAAAAAAAGTCTATTAATCAATAATTTGAGATGAAAATAAGTGGTCAGTTTTTATAAAAGTGTGCAATATTTATGAAATGAATTTTTGCTAAAAAGGTGAAGTAATTACAACACTAAACTGTAGCTAAATTTTAGGAAGGAGTCATTCTTGCAAGTGTGCAAAATTTAATAAATGGGATTTGACTGACTGTCTAAAATGAGTGGTCACTTTAAGTGTGCATTACTTTTGAAATGAGTTATTGTTACCAGTTGAGTAAATATTGACGATTAACCCCACGAAGGTCTTAAAATCTTGACCATGGTAAGGTGGTACTGACCGACTCAACCGATAAACCTCCTCAAAAGTTTGTTTTACCTCAAATAAAATCTTCGGAAAAGCGTGCAATATTTATGAAAGAAGTTTTTAAGCCATATTCATAGAAAACGTTTGCCTCCAAATGTCCTAGAGCAGAGGTTGGCAAAATGTGGCTCTTCTTCCAAATTTTTAGTTTAGTGCCAGTCCAGAGTTTCAGTTATTGACAAAACAGTATCTTAATATAAGTATGATACCAACTTTTATTTAATATACAGTTAGTTGAGCTAAGATATACAGTAATTAGCAAACTGCAAGCTTGAGGTTGTACTAGCAATCCAAATTATTTCGTTAAAAACATCTCAGCGAAGGTTGTCCCTACAGCAAAGCCCTGATTTGCATTAACCTGTTTCGAATGACGAGTTTGCCGATAACATAAAACTCACCGGAAGTTCGTTACTATCAACTCAATCGAACATGTTACTCGATTAATTAACTGTACCAGCTGAACGGAAATTTTTTTGTCGAAAGCTCTGAACCAGGGTAGAAAACAAGGAAAATTTTCTTTGTCCTAGCTCCGTTGAAGGGAAGCCGAAGAAAAGCTTTCTTGAAAGCGCTTTCCTTGAAAATCGGCAAAAATGAAGGCTGGGACGGCGGAGGGTGGGAAAAAAATAAGCAGAGCTTTTCTCTCCATTTTCCCTCTTTTCCTCTTCCTCCTCCCCCAAACCATTCAGTTTTTCCACTTCTTTGCCAATTTTAAAATAATTTATCCGAAGAAAAGAAATAAATAAATGAAAGCTCTTATTTTATTGCTCTTGATCTCCATTTTTATTTTGAAATAATTGAATGACTCTTTATAATTTCTTTATTATTTATTTATTTATTTCTTTTGCGTACCTAAGAAACCGGAAACGATGTCTCGGTAATAAATAAAAAAAACAAATTTTCCTTTTTTTCCCCGAGTTTCCCGAGCAAACATCACTAATTAATTCTCCATAATTGGCTTCCTTGAGAAGAAGAGAGAAAAAACGTTTCCATCGGAAAAGCTTTCACCGAAAGCTCCAAGACATAAAACCTTTTCATCCGTCCGCGTTATGACCTTTGTTTTCCGGTTTCCCTCATTTCCGCGGGAAAACGACGCCATTTTTACCTTCCACTTGATCGGCATTGTCCTCAGTCATTATGACCTCTTTCCCGGGACAACTCCTTCAATTTTTCGTCGTTTGTCGTTTCCGGTTTTTTATCCACTTCCGTCGACGCCCTATTTCCGTTTTCTTTGCCAACCTCTCTGGGGATTCTCTATTTTAATAGAGAAACGCACCAGAAATTCATTTTGCCTGGTATTTATATCAATTTCTACCTCTCTCTTCTGCTGTATTTACTGTTGGTTGAGAGGAAAGGGAGGAGAGGGAGAGGAATGTAAATATTTTATGTTCTCTTTGAAAGCTTTAGGATTCTTAGTTTTTTGCTTGAGTTGTTCTTAGAAAATTTCTTTTCTCGGAAACGGTCTTATTTTCTATACACTAAAAAAGAAAATTTGGTGAAAAGGGAAATTTTGAGAAATTGTAAGGAGCTAAGAGGCTTTAATTCCCGCCTGAGTGATTGTTGAACGCGTTTTGATCCTGATTGTCTAACAGGTTTGGTATCGTTGTATTTACCCAACCGGTATCAGTTCGACTATAACCGCTAATAGTATTAATTCTGTCTGTGTAAAGAATTAGGTGATCATTCCTTGTGTATATTTTAGATTAAATATACAGTGCATCAAAAGAATTTCTGTTTCGGGACTCAGAGAAGTGAGTACTATAAGCGGTTAAATGTGTTTGTGCTGTAGTCATAGAGTAAATAAATGTTATCCACTTCAGTCCAACAACATCTTGTTTCTTACAGTACTGTGGTGTATTAATTGTCCATCTTTGTTCTGGTTTTAACCCATGATAGACATGGGTCTAAGGTTTGACTAGTTTTGAACTGAGCTTCATTTCATGTGATATAGTCAGTTTAGGTGCACGACCTAGTGGTAGGAAACTAACATTAATATGGTAGAAACATGTTTTAGTTATGTTGAATGTTACTGTAAGTTTGAGCTCATTAATCATCCGCCAAACTCATAATTTCCTTGGTTCTTAAAACGTGACAGCAACACCCACTTAAGGTGAGGAAATTAGCTGATGACTATGACTAACAAGCTTTAACGAACGGGAGTAGTAAACTTGCTCCTCCTAGACACCTGACTGTATAAGTCTTGCGTTAAGTTGGGTTCTGTTATGCCACGCCTAACCCAACAGCCAATCCAAACAACAGCTACCACTTAGATCTATGATTCTACCACCAAGACATCAAGAAAGGAAACATTATCTACGGCAGTTCGAGATGTGCTTAAAATTGTTTTGACACACCCAGGCAACCATATTGATTAATCACAAATCAGCATCTCATATCCAAAGGTTAGTGGGACGAACTCAAGGACTGACCATGAAACTCAAATTAATTTTACTGTCGAACAAAAAGCAATTAAAAGAAAGATTCTTCATCAGCGGATCGGACTCGTGGATCCAATCCAAAACAAACACATTTTGACTTTTCAATTGCTCACCGACCACCGTCAGCAATTTAATAAACGACACCATAATTGTTTCGGAACAAGAAAAGGGAAAACGCCGAAGGGCTCTTAATCATCCATAACGCGATATTAATAAAAGAAAAAAATTTAATCCGACGGATAAATAAATTATTGTTTGACCTTGACGTCAGTCAGCAATGTTTGAAAATGGCCGCCGCCTCCTCCTCCTCCTAACCATAGCGTCAATGAAAAGAAAGTGAAAACAGATGCCTTCGGGGATCTTTTGTAAAAAAAAATGCCGTAAAAATTAATATCGGCCATAATTTTTTCATCGCGGACGTGAAATATCAATGAATCGTACATTAGCTAAACAGTCGGTTAAACCTTTTGGGTTTTGGGGGCGGGGGAGGTGCGGAATCCCAAAATTCGTAAAAGCTTTTGAGATTGAACGTGGCTCGACTGTCAGTTGATGGAGATGAATGACAATATGCGAGAAAACGTGAACATATTACTTGTCGAGATTTTTTGTGTCAGTTTCTCTCTTCTGATTTTGTTTCCCTTTGATGTTTCCTCTGTTTCCTTTGTCGGCTATTAGCTTTGTTAATATTTTTGCTTATCCCTGCTGAAGTTTCTTTCTTATTTCGTTGTTTTGTTTTCTTTTTGATCTACTCTCTCAATTTTGGTATTAATTTTAAACGTGGACAAGAAGCTTGAGATTTGGGTTCTGGTATTTGAAATGTATTCGCCTGGTTAATCACTTTTACCCACATGTATAAACATTCAGAATTAGAGCATATAAACATTCCCTGTTGAAATATTAATATATACTCCACTCAGTATATAATATTACTTTCCTTAATGCATAATATGTTCAGTTTCAAAGGAAACCAAAGGACATGTGAAATTGTCAACTGTCGACATTATCTGAGAACGCGGTATCCTATTTCGAAAAACGGGGATAGAATTGACATACAGAAAGAGAAGGAAGATACAGAAACATCTGTAACATACATGTTAGGTGTAAGCGATTCCACCCTCCAGCCACTTAAAGGTTAAAGGACATGAAGACAGATTGAGAGAGAGATATTTATAAATAATCTTAAGAACCCTTATAATAAATATGACAAATCCAGCGATTATATATATACTGAGCAGTATACAAAATTTATAACTAACACATATAACACATAAGCAGTATATAAAAACTTTAATACTATAATTAACCTATAGACCTATTGTTTAAGTAAACAAATTTCGGCGATTATTCATAATCCCGGTAAATGTGATAAATTACTGAATATTTATCAAATTTACCGGCTAGTTTATCAAATATCTAATTAGTAGTGAGGAATCCAATAAATTTTACTCAAGTTAAATATTGTATAAACTAACCGGTAAATGTAATAAACATTTAGAAATTTATCACACTAACCAATCTTACTTAGTGATTATGAAATTATATATATATATTCGCCAGATTTATCACTTTTACCGTGTGTAACTCACACTTACTTGGGTGTTAGGTGGGTTACTTGGGTGTAATTCATAGAACCGAAATTATTTTCCGGGTTTATCTAATGAATCTAGAAAGAAAAGCCGAAACAAAATTGTGATGTGCCTCTAGGTGACCTAACGTTCATCTCTTTATCGCATAACTTTGAGAACTCGCTCATATAAACAAGTTGAATAAAGTGAAATACCGGAAAATACTCAAATAATCTAAATTAAATGGAAAGTTCAATCAAATAGATATAAATGATCAAAAGTTGGGGAAAACATGGCGGTTTTGCTTTGTGAAAAACGAGAATAATGAAGAACCGGATGTTGAAAACAGGTCAATCTTCATCTCATGTTTAGGATCAAAGTTTCAAGGTTTCGGGGCCTTTCTACAAAGTTTTCCCTTTATTTCGAACACACAAAAGTCGTCCTCTCTTCAACGAACTAAAGGTACTAATACTAAATGGCCTTTTTATCTTTGGTTTATCGACGAAATTGAAATTTTACAACCAGATCCCTGACTGTCTAGTACAACGTTCTTCTGCTCGTATTAAGCAGTCCACACTAGACGGAACATTTCAGTAGAGATTACATTTACAACGGTTTATAATTTTTGTGCTTAATAGAACTTGGTACATTTAGCTGATTTGTAAGAGAGGAGACCTTACTACAGACGTTTCGTCTAATTCAAGGGCTGTTGGTATCGTTAGAGTAGACCTAAGTGAAAAACAGACAGAAGTGAGGACAAAAGTGGTAGAGAGACAAGTAAGATGAATTGCTAACTCGTCCCCTTTTTATCTTTGATTCTCCGCGTAAAAAGAAACCCGACTATATCCAAACAGAATCAAGTGAAGTATCCAATCAAAATTGGTTTGACTCCTATATACAGTAAGAATTTTTGTATTGATGTATACCGAACCATTTTGTTTAAGCTATTTACTGAATCTAAAGTTTCTTCCGAACATCTAAGAGCATTTCCTTCTCAACTTGAATTATACAAAGAAACATTCAAAACGTTCAATTCATAATCGAGAAAAGGTCCAAACGGAAATACTTCCCCTTTCAACGTAGGTAATCAAAACATCAAAAGTCTGTCACCGAAAGGCCAAAGTTTTCACGGAGTCACGACAATTAAACGAAATTCGGAGAAAGAAGGACCATCTGATCGATAATTAAACGCTTTCCGCGGGCAAACCAAAATTTGTTTCTCGAGGACACTGTCCAATTTCTCTGAGGTGTGCTTTTGTTTCAACCCTTCCAAAGGTATCCGTAAAAAGGTTTCAACAGCAAATAAATCGATTGAAAGATGGCCGATGAAAAAATAAACAAACAAAGCGAAATCAAATAAAAATAAATTCGTTCATTAGGACGATACGAAGCGTGATTAGGCTGCGAATCGGAAAGATTTCCCGGGAAATTAAATCCACTGCTGAGACTATCTTACCAAAACCATAGCTTAGGGATTATGATTAGAAGAATAAACAATCAAAAAATAAGTCAGCCTACGAGGCTTTTCCCAATTTCCTCGATACAGACAGTTTACGAAAAGAAAAATACGTTTTCCCGACGAATCCAAGCGGAAAACAGCCCTAAATTAAGATCGCCACTCGATTCTCGAATCCCAAGCCCACTGACCCGAAATCCCTTTTCGTTCCAAATTAATCCCGTTTCCAATTAAAACATCTTTTGAAGGAAAAGGAAAAAAAAAATTTTTGTCTTTCAAAGAAAGCTTTTGCTTAAATTCCTTTTTCGAATTCTGTTCCCTTTTGAACAAACATGAAGGTGGGTGTGGGGGCTGTTGGGCTGTTTTCCGAATATATCACCCCGAAATCTTTCGATCGGAATGACAAAACAGTCACTTTCCAGCTATTTTCCACCAAGAAGGCGTATCCGGTTTAAAACCGGAAATAATGAGATTGTGTGTGACTCTGAGAGAATGCAAAACAAAAAATAAAATTTTATTTAATATTTTGTTTGTCAGTTTTCATTTTCCCGGAGAAACAAATAAAAAGAGTTAATTGACAGACGAACGGACAGGTGGACAACAAAGTTTTTTCCTTTCTGCAACGACTTTCCTTTTCTTAAAAATCGAAAACAAAAGTTTGGAAAACCGTTGGACATTTTCCGTTAGAGATTTCCTTTCTGCTCATCACCCCCAAGAGGCCTCCTCTCTTTTGAATGGTTGTTTTTGTCTTATTTTTGGTTTGTTTGTTTGTTTGTTGACCTTTCCCTGCCATATTCATTGTTTCAAACTTGTAATCCACAAGGCGTCAATTTGGCTAAAAAAAATCTAGACAGTGCTTTTCCAGTCAGGAACTTTGGTCTATCGAGCCATGTTTCTGTTACACTTCACCCCAACACAAAGTAGAAATCGGAACAATAGGTCTCAGCACTATTCGGAACAGCGTTAAGTGAGGTTGTATTAATAGGTTAGAATGGTAAAAAGCGAAACAAAAGAACGCTAACCCAAATTTTTCTTTTTTGTGTTTAAAAAATTTTTAGTTGGGTGTAGCCAGGTTTCATTTTACGCGTATTGCTTTTCTGGATTCGTACAAAAAATTGTAAACGTAATTGTCATGAACATCGAGGTTTTTTTTTACGCGGTTCGCAGTTTACTATTCCAGTTTCTATTTCGCATAAAACGAGGGCTAAACTGAATTTAAGTCCACTTCTAGATTTTAAAATCTTCTTTATGTCTTTTTCCAAAAATATTGCACACTTTGGAGAACGATTCATTTCATAAATAATGCACATTTAACCAAGAGTCCATTTTATAATATCGCACACCTTCAGGAAAAAGTTATTATCAGAAAATTCATAAATAATGCACAGAAGATTCAGTTGCTCACTAAATAATTCATTAATCAAAGTGTAACTATAGCAGTGTGATATGTTAAATTTTAATCGCGAATGATTGTGCAGAATTTATGAAAGATGGTATTCACAAAACCTTGGTACTCGAGCTTTTTCCTTCCGGGGACAAATTTCTATTGTGACCATTGCGACTGGGCCACACGACTTACAAGCTCGCATATGGTTCACCCTCAGGGCATCATCTGTATGTGTATCTATCAGTCTATTTCTGTATGTATCTTCTGTATATTGCCTCATACAGATATGTTGAGACAAACAATATTAGCAGTTTCTGAGCACAGGCCCGAACATTTTCGTACTGGTCAGGCAGTACAGTTCAGACTTAACAATTAGCAATCGACCTTTCGCAATTTTCACTCAGTCGGTTTCCACTAATCCACGGGGCTCCTCAATAGAGTTTGGTGGGCTGCATGTGGCCCGTGGGCCGCAGTTTGAGCTACCAAGGTACTAAAATGTATATTACTTAGGCAGTTCAACTGAAACTAATTTATGAGTTCTTTTAATGTGCAGAAAATATTTTCCGGAAAAACATTTCGTTTCGTTTTCACAGGTGGCAGCTTTCACGACCATCAGACTCAGTCTCGAATACCAATCCGGAAAAGGTTTTTCTCAGGTTCCAAAGTTTTCTTTTCTTTTAATAGTCACTTCCCCAGTTCTCCGTCTTTCAACACCTCTCCACGGGAAAAAACATTTCCTTCTGAGGGTAACATCTGTTGTATCGAAGACATCAAGAGAAGCTCATAAAAAAATTGATTTCGAAAGCACAACTATCAAGCTGTACCATAAAAGGCGGGAAATCTCGTTTTTGTTTTGGGTGATAAGGTCCAGTAACGCGAATAAAAAAGGAAAATTAAAAGATGTTACAACTATAAAAAGGAGAGAAAAAAATCCTACAAAGATTCCTTCTCCTCTCTCTTCCTCACCTTCTCTTTCTACTTCCTCCGTCGTCCAGACGGATCAAATACGGCTTAAAGTACGTTTCACGCGCAGCAGTAGATGAACACAAAAAAGAAGGTGGAGGACGTGAGGGGAAAACGAAAGCAAGTTCTCTCTCTCTCTAAACCCAGCATCTGGACCCAAGGAAAAATGAATTTTTATTATCTGAACCATTAATTGGGTGCGATTTGTTTTGGGGAGGTAGCGAGGGGTGGGCGGGTACTAATTCCTATTTTAAGCTCAATAACGGGGTCGTAAAAATAAGTTGCCAATGACTGGAGAGAAAATTTGGGAGCGGAGACTAATAAAAATTGGAATTAGATAAATTTAAAGAGGCAGGGGTGTTTAGGGATTAGCACCCCTTGACACGCACCTGAGGCGATCCAGCTAGTCTGATATTTCCCTGATAAACCGGCTGAAATAACGATAATAGTAGATAATCTATTTCATTTTTGGTCATTATGATATTAGATCTACTGGAAAGTTCTGTACGATAATGCTAAAGGAAGTTTAAACACGTTGGCTCTCTCCTTTTATTACTGAATGAGTATAAAACTATATATACTGACCTGGGGAATGAAATAGACTAAAACGAAGGTGATAACTGTTAGTGTTAATCAGTATTGTGAGGTAACTAGACGTTGTCGGTTGGTGTGGGTAAATAACTAACAATTTGACTAGTGCGTTAAAACTTACTACCACTATCCGTCTACTACTGTTATTCTGCTTTAGACAGAACTTTCTGGTAGCTCTAATATTTAGAAAGTTGAATAATTTGTCACGTCAAACTGAAACCCCTGGATTACTCTTAACTAAGTACCGAACTTCCGTCAAATTCAACGGCTGTTGGAATCGTTAGAGTAGAAATAAGTGAAAGAAAAAAGTTGAAGTAACGACAAAGATGCAAAAGGTGTTGAGAGACAAGATAGGTAACAGATGGATTACTAACCTGCTGTCCTCTCATCTTTGGATATTGTGTTAATAGAATGTTCTGCTTTAATCAAGCTCTCGACTAGACTAGACAGAACTTTCCGGTAGACATAATATGTAACTGAACTCGTTGCATTTAGCTAATTTGTGAAAGAGGAGACCCCTACTCTTGACTGACTGCCAACGGTTCGTCAAATTCTACAGCTGTTGGTATCTTTAGAGTAGAACTAAGAGAGAGACAGAGCTGAAGTAAGGACAAAGCTGCAGCAAAAGAAGTAGAGAGAAGACAGATAAGAGATGGTTAGCTAACTCGTCTCCTAATCTTTGGTTTTCCGCGTAAAAGAAACCGACTATATCCAAACAGAATCAAGTGAAGTATTCCAACTTTAAGCCCCTTTGGTTTGACTCCTATATACAGTAACAATTTTTGTTTATTGATGTATACTGAACCATTTTGTTTAAAGTGAATCTAAAGTTTCTTCCGAACATCTAAAAGCATTTCCTTCTCAACTTAAATAATACAAAGAAACATTCAAAACGTTCAAATCATAATCGAGAAAAGGTCCAAACTATCGTTCTCCGCGTAAAACGAAACCCTACTACATCCAAACAGAATCGATTGTATTATATCAGTTTTAAACGATTTTAGTTTGGCTTTAGTAAACAAAAAATTTTACTGTATATCGATGTATACCGAACCATTTTGTTTGAGCTGTTTACTGAATCTAAAGTTTCTTCCGAACAATGTAGAACACCTAAGACTACTTCCTTCTCAACAAATAACTTTAATTATACAAAGAAACATTCAAAACGTTCAATCAGGTAAGAGATTGGTGGCTGTAACAAAAGGAAAGGCGGATGTTACAACCCACTTTTTACTGTATATAATTTCCGGAAGTTTATACCAACTCCCATCACAAAACCAAATTTCTATCGGATTCATAACGTGAAAGCTTCAAAACTCGAACAAAAACCTCCAAGTCCAAAGAACCTCGCCAACTTTATTTCATCCAAACAGAGAACTTTTCAAGAAGTCTTGGAATTTTTCAATTTCAGTCAACTCCTCTACCTCCCTTCCGCCATCTTGAAAAAGACAATTACCAACTCTGGATCACCAGAAGAAATTCGAAAAAAAAAGACGAACTTCTTTGACGACAGCTTTTA
Source organism: Columbicola columbae (assembly GCA_016920875.1). Classification (NCBI taxonomy): domain Eukaryota; kingdom Metazoa; phylum Arthropoda; class Insecta; order Psocodea; family Philopteridae; genus Columbicola; species Columbicola columbae. Next base: position 5,738,991 of record JADMLL010000005.1, on the reverse strand, counting down.
TGACAAAAAATTATGCTGTCTCCTACTCCAACTTCCTTCCCACCTCTCCATCTTCCTGCTTCCATTATGAATGAACTCGAAGCCTTTTTTTCTCAAATCAGAAGCAAGCACACAAAAAAAAGTAATTAAAAAATGGCCTTTCGTCGAGAATTTTTTGTTGTTGTTATTAAGGGTTGAAGAGGTTTTGGGGGAAGCAAAAGACATTTCTTGAAGTGTTTCGCTGACAAAAAGAAAAGGGAAACCCAAATTCTCAGAAAAAGCTTTGAGAGGCAACGATTTTCTTTTTTGTGTTGCGTTCAAAACTTTAGCGAATTTCCTGGATTCGTTTTAATTAGCAGAACCGAATCCAGGTATACTAATTTATTCACCTGAAACCTTTTGTTGTGTTTCGTATTCTAATAATAAAAAAAAAAGTTTAATTTCCATTTTGCTATTGCTTGCATGAACTCGGAAATGACTCTCATTCCTCTGGTTTAATTAATTTTTTCCCCGTAAAAATTTTTGCTGACTGAGCTTTGATTCTTTTAATACTACGAGCTTTTCTTCATTTTATATTTTTACATTTTACGAGACTTTCCTTTCTTTCCCTTCCTTTTATATTTATTCTATTTCTGTATTTCTTTTCGTCGTCTTTTTTAATTTCATCTTCCGTTCCTCGAGCTGTTCCCTCCCACTCAAAAGTAATTTCAACAATAATCTCTCAAATATAGCTGACTTAATTATATACACGTTTTAACCGCACAAAAGAAGGGACAAAAAATCTCAGAGTTGTTTAATCACCCACACAGAGAGCTTTCAAAAGCAACGGTGAGTCAAAATCCTCAGCATTTATGACTATATAATGGGACTAGTCAGACGAAACCGCTCCGAAGGAGAACAAAACAGAATCAAGTCGGTGTTCTTAGTTTAAAGCCCAGTGTGACCTCGAAGAAGAAAAGGTCGCGGAAACCGAAGGAACCAGATCCTAGAGGATTTGCTTGAGGAAATGAAATTGGGGGAAAGTCTTGAGGAGAAAATTCAGAGAGAAAGGAGGAGGAGAAGGAGGACAATAAAGCTTTTGGACCCGATACATAAAAGTGGGAAGAGGTTTATTTATAATTGCAGATAATATAGAAGGGCCCGCATCGAAATTCCGGTGCTTTTTTTAAATTTCATCCTCGCCCCCATGTTGTTTACTTTCTTTCTCGCTTTTCCGTATTTGTAATTGATTTTTTGTTCTGTTCCTTTTAGAACTTTTTTTTTTGTTAGACTAGAAAGAAAGGAAGAGTTCACGATAAACCAAAACTAAGAGGTTTTATCATCAGAGATCCCTAAAAAGGGTAAAAATCGGGTTGGGGGGGTTCCTTTTTTGAAATTCAACTCAGCTGTACTTTCTTTAAATTTATTCGGCCGTCCTGACCGAGATTATGAGAGTTTATTCCATAATAGAGGCCTTTTATTCCTTATTTACAGTATTTTGCTTTAAGAGAAGAACCTCTTATAAAACAGGGATGGCAAACTGGTGGCCCGGAGATTTAAATTCTCTCACGAAGCTCTGAACTGAAATAAAACGAGGAAGATGAAAATGTGTAGCTGTGGGAACGCGTGAATGTTAACAGTCGTGATAGCTTCTTGCCTGGCAAACCTGTCATATGATTTATGTGTTGTGGTAATGCTTTCGAAAACAGCAAATTTGGGACTGGGAAATAGTCACAATTTACTTGTTTTAGTCATTTTCGTCGACACGTGGACTCTGACGTAAGCTAACCAACAGCTAGACATGATTTATAGCTGTCAAATTTTAGTAGAGCCTTGGACAAAAAGCTGTTGTTACGGTGAAAATTCAACAGATTTGGAGATTTCACAACCTGTTTTCCTTTATACGGTTCCTGTTTTCCCAGTAAAATTTTTTTTAAAATTATTTTTGAACCCAAATGATGGTAATGATTCTGTCTTTACAATTTTTGAGTATTAGTGACACATGCTGTTGGAAAGCGTGTAGGTAAACGTATTTCTAACCAATGCGACAGTTATGGTTTCGAAACGACTCTGACATCGCTTAGCGAGATTTTAGTAACTTCCAAAGGTTGAAGAGAAGATGGGCTTATCGGATTACACAAACAGCTGGAACTGCTTACAATAAATAAAATAAAAGTCTAACCTTGGAAGAACAGAGGATGAAGATATTTTGGTTAAACATCACGACCGACAGAATATGATAAAGAAAATATAACAGAAGGCGAAGTTATGGCACCATTCTCTCATTTCTGATCATAGTATAAGAATATACAAGAAACACACGAACGAAGGCGCATTTTGAGTTCTCAAAACTCTATGAAAATGGCTTTAGTTAGACTCTCTCTCTCAGCAGTGTGCGAAAATTTCTTTCAAAACCAAAAACGATATCCTTTTAACACCTAAACCCACTCCACATCTATATATCTCTTTCAATCATCCCACAAGGTCATTCATGGCTTGTTCTCAAACACAAATTCGATAAATTTTTCCCTCATCCAAATCGTTAATTAGTCACATATCAGTTTATCGCACAATCACCTGACAATTCGTTAAGTCCACCGATCTACCTATCACGTAATTAATTTCTTTCCCACCTTTCACCACCTTTTAACATTTGGATTACTACCTTCTACCTTCAGTTAGGACATAAAATATGAATCAAATTTGTGTCAGTTCAAACATGTCTCTAAATAATATCAATTTCACTATATGAACAACAGATAAGTGTAAACATTTACTTTCGAACGAGATATTGATCGAAAACTGTATCAAAACATAAAAATTTGTTTACATTTATTTGTTCCACGTTCTGTTCAAATTTGGACTGTATGAAACTGTATATCGTTTGTGCTTATATAAAAATAGGAAAAAAATTTCTTTACTTAAAGCTAAAGTTATATGTTAAGTTAATTATTGTCTAGGCTTAGTTTTGGTTATGAGTTTTCACGACTCAACGATGGGGTTGAGTATAAGAAGTCCCTATGGTCTAGTCTGATCTAAGACGATTATCTGCAAATTTGGTTAATTAGTTGGCCTTAATTTTTTACATAATCTCAATAGATCAGTGTAGATCATTGCGATTTATAGTTTAGTTTTGACGCCGTTTTTGGCTACAACACGATATGAAAGGAGGATTTGAACTTGTGACTATAACTTCTTAGTCTGGTACTTAACCATTACACCAGAGACCGAAAGGTCTACGAAAGTAGATCGTAGCGATTTGCCTTACTGAACTCTATCGTTGGGTTGTGGAACTAAACTAGACCTAAACATTAGACCTGCTGCAGTAGAAATCGAAGCTACAAAATCATCAACAGATAGCTTAGAATATATTCTGAAAGCTCAGAAAGCTAACTTTGACATTAGGGCTGTCATAAACCAGTAAAAATTTGACAAATTCTGACAAACAACTTCTTCTAACAACCACGAGTCATCATCAAAGTGACCAAACGACCTAAAAGCAATGTGATTCAGGTACTCATCACAATCCACCCAACCTGTTAGTCGAGTAACGTCTTTCAACGTTTAACAGCGAGTGAACACATTCGGAATTGGTGTGTTAGACAATACAGTCATTCCGAGACGTGGCATTAACGTTTCCAGAAAGTTCGAAAGGTGTTAATTATTATCACTCTATCAATGTGCTCCTACAGTTATATTACAGAAACTGCAACCCATTTTTAGCCAGGGGAAACCTGTCGAAGGTTGTATGTCCTGCCTTACGGGAGAGGATTTGTACCCACTAAAACCGCTGGATGGACACTATCTAGGCTCGGACGGTGAGACCCAGGAACCTGCGAAAACTCTTCCACAAAACAAAAACTGCAACCCAAATGAGCAGCCTAGTTTCTTTTGGTCCCGAATTCAGCCTGATTTGATCAATTTTAGTAAAGTATGGAAACAAATTTTAATTTCCGAAAAGACAGCACAGTTTCCGTTTCAAACGATCCTGATAAAGATGGCCTATTTAAAAGTGACTCAACTATCTTCCAGTCTCTTTCAAACAAACAAAAATTCTTGTTAGCAGTAACAACAACGCTTTTCAAACGGACAGAATAAAACAAAGAAGTTACAGTGATTCAAGTGACAAAGAAGAATAAAATAAGTGTAGAGAGAGAGAGAGAAGGACAAAAAATCCAAATTTATGGAAATCTCGCTTAAACACCCTTAAAGACGATTCCTCTTTAGATGACAGTTTAGAAGGTCTGACGCATTGGGATTAACATCAGAGCTTAAATCTGTGAACTTTTTTTTAGAGTATCTAATCCGCCATTTAAAAATCGAGTCGACAACATTGTACTCCCTCTCTCATTCTGAGACAAGAACCAAAACTCTGGAAAAGTTAAAGATAAAGATAAAAATAGTTGAAAAAGGAAAATTTATTCAAAACATTAATTCCGCGCGAAGGGTCGAATTAAAAGGGATGAAGTCAAGTTGTCTCAGTCAAAACAAACTAACAACAACAAACGTTACAAGTAACCAGATGAAAACAAACACTTGTTAAGCAATATAATTTGAGTTAGTAAGGCAAAAAGGCCGAAACGATTTATGGTTCGTAAATGCTTAAATCGCCGTGGCGCCTTCCCGCTTCTATTAATCCGTCGTAATTGTTTAGAATCTTATCTCAACTTTTATTTTTATTTGAAAAAGGTTGTCGGAATGTTGTTTTTGCCAAAGACAGAGAGAGAAGATGCAGGGGATCTAAAACAAAAGCTCAGGTCTAAAACATTAAACGAGCAGTTTATTTTGAAAGTGGCCGAACTCCAATTTTGATACGACAAACGAGCGCCTATTTTTATGACAACTACAAATTTAACACCCTTAGACACACTTAAGCAGTTTGACTCATTAGTATCCTCCCAAACCCTTAAATATCTCGATTTGAAGATAAACAGACGTAGCCCACTTTCAAAATAAACGACTCAAATAAGGCCAGAACTTTTGTATTGATTTATGAAATATTTTCCCTTAAACCCAACCCTCCCCCGGAAAAGCTTTCTACTTTTAACCCATCTTCGATTTGTCTTCTCACTGCTTACCTTTAGAAGGAAGGAAGGGAAAGAAAAGAAAAACAGGAAAAAGGAAAACAAGAGGAAACAATCCTCTTAGGCTGAGGAAAAAATTACAAAACTTTTGCCTTTAGAAGCTTTGAAAAATTAGGCGAAATTTATTTGGGGAAAAGGAAAGCCTAGAAAGAAATTTTTATTTTTCCCGGAGTTTGAAATACGACCTGCCATTTGCAGGAGCGGCGGCGGCTCTTGAATTCGCATAAAGTGCCTTGTTTTGACCTCTCTTGCCTTTTTTTTTGTTGGTGTTCACACGTAAAAATTCCTCCATCATCGAGTTGGGTGCATCCAATTAATATCCCGAAATTAAATTTCTCCGAAAGGTTTGGTTTTGTACAAAACAGATGTGAAGGAGATCCTGGGTAAGAGGTGGGGGGGATTATTTTTGGGTTTGGACATACCAAAGTTTAGTCAAAAATCAGAATCTAGCCCTTCGGTCACTAGAAAATTAGGTGAAACATCTGGAAAAGTAAGTTTCCATCGTACCAATAACTTGTACCAAAAAACTGACAAATAAATTTCTACATCTACAGTCAATTATAGCGTCTCCTTCAACTACAAAACGCAAGCTCACAAGACACATAAACCACTCTCAGACCAAAGTTCTAACATACAGTAATGAAGTCAGACATGAAAATATTGTTTAGTGGGTCTAAAGTGTCTTTCTTCGTTAGTTAAATTATTTTCATACATTACAACCTTGTTGACTTGTGTTACAGATGTTTAATAAGTACTGTATACATAAAAAAAACTTATTTCAAAATTACAGCACACCAGTATGAGTAGCCTAATTATTTTTCTAATTAATAGACACTCTAGAAAAATTATTTGTATGACTAATGCTAGAGCCGAGATATAGCGCACGATTATAGGAGTTATGGCCGTCAGTTCGAATCCCTCGAATCCCCTTCCGTGTCCTGACATACATAAACGTGAAAAACGAGTGAAACTCATACAAATAAACAAATATATACTCAGGATACGTATACATATTATTTTTATATAAATACGTAGATACTTTAGAACTAAAAGGGTCTTAGGCGACGGTAGTGAACAGACAGTCAAATTTCGGTAACACGAACTCTCGGTTTCATATCTCATCCTCTCCTCCATTTTCTCCAATGATATTTGGGTTTTAAATATATCCTTCTGTCTGAGGGCATACAGGTGAGTAGTCCAAGCGTCTGACCATCGAAATACTGATTAAGAGTTGGAGCCCCCTTCCGCATCCTGTTGTACTAAAGTGTAGGAAGCGGTATTAAAACAACTCAAATCACACTTCTCATGATAAGCAAGATGGAAAGTTTCATCATCCCTTACAACTCTTGTAACCAAAATTAGAAAATCATTGTATAGCAAATACGACCAAAATCCAATCCATTTCAACGCCTTACACCCTGCGGGGAGGGGGGGGTGCCCTGTTAAAAAGAAAACTAAGCAAACTTTTACAAAACCTTTTTACAAAGCCCAAGTCTTAGAAATCTGACTTTGAAAATGACACGAAGACAACAAAAGAAAACAAAAAATGAAAGGAAAAGTTTTCCTTCCCTTGTGAAAGGGCGGGGGGCGCAAATTTTTTTTTTCACACCCCTAACATGGCAGGACTAAAAATGAAGAGAAACTGTAGGCGTCTTCCACGGTTACCATCTCCCCGCGAGTAGAAAGTTTTAATTATTTAATCTCAAACTTTAATTTTTGAATTTTCTTAACTTTCTACTTGGAATTAAGAGCTTTCGATTAAAAGCGTCGAAAAAGTGATTAAAAGCTCGTCGGAGAATAACAAGGGAGGAAAAAATGTATAAAAACTTTCCCTAAAGTTGAAAACGGTAAAATCGGGGAAGGACGGCGACGACGATGATGGCTATGGTTTTGTGTAAAATGGGCTCGAGTCAAAGTTTACGACTGGAAATAAACAAAAACGGAAACGGAAGCGAGGAACCGGGAACCGGAGGTGAGGGGTATGAATAGAACCAAAGATCGGATCGGATGATAAAATTCTGAAGGAATTAAACGAGGGTGGTGAACCTGGACGTCGATATGACATCAATTATGCTCAACGGCTCCTTGGAGAACAATAAGATAACAAAGTTCTGACCATTTCCGCTCCTCCGGAAAGACACTTCCACCCGAAACTCGGAAGGAAACCGTCATTTTAATGTTAGACGGAATTAAATAATGTTTCATCCCCCGGAAAATGAGACCCGACCGAAATCATTCATTTTCCCTTTTCCAACAGCAAAAAAATCAGCCAAAGAAAAGGAAATTCAGGTCTTTGACACTTGAACCCTCTTCCCCGACACTTCTTCCACCTCCCCCGCCACGAGTTACTGTCTCAACAAAGAAATTCTTTCTGGAACACATTCAAAAAAAATTTTTTTTCTCCACCCCTCTGTAAATATCTCTAGATAAAGCATGATTACGTCTGGATAAAAATTCTGACAAAGAATCAAGTGAAGTAGAAGAGTATGCTCTTAACCCCCTGCTCCATCCGCCCCACCTTAAAAAAGAAAACAAAAAAAAGTTTTCACAGACAAAAAAATCTTTCGACTATAAATCTTTCCCTGGTGCTGACTTTTGACTGCTTAATCTTTTTTTGGAGGAGGAGGGATGAGGGGGGATAATTTCCCATACGACGGTTTCAGTATCAGTTTGTAGTAACAACCATTTTAAAATAACACAAAATCTGGAGTTATATGGTTTTGACACTGTATGTCAAGCTGCTGACTACTGCTGTTGGTTTTTGGGTAAGTTATCAAATTACTCAAATTTCTGTTGAGTAGGATTTTTAACACAATTCTTGGTAGAAAGAGGAATTGCCTCCCAAATTTTCTAGATAATGGGTCAGGAAAGCCTACTGAAGGACACTACCATACTATTATCCGATAATATATATTGAAATAAATAAGACGGAGATAGAGGAAGTACTACTGGGCACTATTTTAGAAGATATGGAGTTGAAGAGACAGTATCCTCCCTGTATGAGCCAGTATAATGTGCGAGTACATCGTATATTGTCCAAGTATTAACTACCAATCAGAAGTTGAGTAGTGTCTAGAACTAAAATGTCCTACCTTTCTAGTTGACGTGGAAAGACATTTTTTCTTATATCTTATCAAACTGTTTAGACTAAGTAATTATTAATAACTACACTTGTGCATTATTTATGGAATGAAATATTCTTCAATGTGACCACTGTAATAATTGTGATGTACCAAAACACAACAATATATAGGCGATAATATATTTTATTTCTTAGCTTTTTATATAATTACAAAGACAACTATAAACACAAATACAATTCGCTATAACACATTTGCAGGATTGCCAACCTAATATATCACAGTAACCACCCCAAAATTTACGTGTAAAAATATGATCGTCCACTCTAACCAATCTCTACTACTACCCCAGACCTGCAACTACAGCGCTCTCTAGTAAATGTTAAGAGACGCTAGCACTAGTTACAAAATCCATCAGGTGAGCCTTTAATTAGGACATTATCAAGAGTAGGTATTAGTTAAAAAATTATTCCCTCAGAATAACGTCCAAAATTTATTTATTAAGTTCCCTAATGAAGTGTGCATTACTTACGAAAAAGCGATAAGCCGAGAAAATGTGACGTAAAGCCTAAAGACAATATTACCAGTGATAAGAACCACTCCAGATTCAAACAGACTGTATTTTTGTGCCTATGTGTGTTGGAGATTTGGTCTGAAACTGGGTCATGTGTGTTAGCGACAAAATGGGACAAATGGCGCAAGAGGCGCAAATGGGCGCACAACGTTATAGTGAGCGCGATGACGTCACAAAACAATAGTGGAAAAGAGTGTGGCAGTTGCTGTTGAAATGACGGATAGTCGTATCATTTATCTGGTGTTGTTTGGTATATCCACCCCTACGATGTGTTTACGTATGTGTATAAGTCATACAGATCGAGAAACAGATGCGGATTAATGACTTACTGATAATAGCGAGGATTATCTATAATCTAAGGAGTCGTTTTAATCTATTTGGGATTTGTGGAGGGAAGCGCAAGTAACTGATCGAGACAGACAGTATTTCAAGCCTAATTTTAGTTGATTCGTGTAGGAAGTTTGGTTCAACCGTTTGTGAGGATGAACCGGAAACGCTCAAACACACTCTCCATCAATCATGAGATTTTAATTAATTACATTCGATTAAAACAAACAAACTCCTGGCAAGATGTGCGCACCCCGGTATGCGAAAGTCTTTTTAGTAAAACGAAAGAACAAAAGACAGTCAAAAGATGTAGATAAACGACGTATAATAAATAAATATAAATATAAAATATAGTTTAACGACTGTAATTTTTAAACTCATTGATAAATGAAGTGATTTAGAGAGAAAAATTCGAGCTTTCGATTTGGAGATTTGTGCGTGCGTGTGTCGCGAACGCGCATGCGTCGGAAATTTTTTCTCTCGAAGTTTAAGTGCATCCTCATGTAACGCGTTCTTCCCGTTTTCTATTTCTGCACTCGTTTCCATCTCTTCCGAATACAAATCCTTTTTTTTTCCTCTTCTCCCTTATCTCTTTCCTTCTTCCCGAATCTTTCTTTCATCTTTCCGGGGGAAGGAGACACTCTCAAAGAGAAGAAGAAAGGAATTCAAAAATTTCATTTTCACTTGTCGCACGCGTATATTAAATATTTGTCCTCGGTTCAAGATAAGGGAGACCCTTCCAAAATAATGATTTTTATACTGTATATACATTTGAGTTATTGTACGAGACGAACATGTGCTTAAATCACGTCAACACTCTTCCTTATCGCATCCCCATGTGTGACAGCGTGAATGCGTAATCGCCTCGGGGGTGCAAAACAATTTGTGGTTTAATCATCTTCCGTGACATATTCAAACTTATTTATTTATTGCTTCTGAGGTGTGAATTTTTATTTTTTGCTTTTTTTTATTGGGAATCCTGCTGGGGCGGGGTGGGGGACAAAACCGGATCACTAGGACTCGCTAAACTCAAAACTCAACATCGTTTCCAGATTTTAATTTTTTTCCCTTCCTTTTCTGGGATTTATAAAATAAGAATAAGGCTTTAGATAAATTGTGTTTGTTCTTCTGTCGGGGGGTAGGGGGATGAAGGATGTATACAAAAGAAATGAGCTTAACGAGGAGTAGGAGAAAGAAGAAGAGTTGGGGGTGTTTACTCACAATCTTCTTGTCTCTAAGCTTATTTGCGTTTTTTTTTGTTCTGTCTACTGGGTCTTGATTCAACAGCTCGTTTTTTGATTTTGAGTATCGTAATCGATGAAAGTTTCAGAAGGTTCTAGAAGATAGACGGAGGAATTATTTTTCTGTTGCGGGGAGAGGAAGCGGAGTCGAGTTCTGAGAGAAGATGTATGCGTGTGTCTGGTTAGGAGAGATCATGGCTTCGAAACGCAAGAACTGATTTTGAAACCAAACTCAACAACAGCAACAGTAAAAGTGATGGAGAAGGAGAAGTGTCTCTCATCGTTAAAATATTTTATAACAAGATAAACAAACATAAGACAACGCCAGAACCTCCACTTCTGCCCTTATTTATTATTAATTATATGTGTTTATATTAGCATTTTAATGAAGTGCGATATTAAGAACTCAAAGTGTTATATATTACTTGTTAACCTAAATAGCTGTCCCGCTGTGGAGGAATACAGAACCAAAAAGGGCGATCCGTGATGGGAATACAGAACAGTGGGTCGAAGGTGATCATCCCAGAGCAGATAAGTTTCCAGAACCAGGTTGGTTCGTGAGGGAAGTCAGAAAACTAAGATTTGAGAGTTAGCACCAACCCTAGATGTGTATATGTGTATATATTTATGATGTGTGTGTTCAGAGTATGTACTTTCTTTTTTGTGCTTTTTCATTGCTCTCTAAGAGTCATGTCAAAGAAATAGATAAATAATGTCTCCTGGGTAATGGAAGCTAGATATAGTCTGTCCTAAGATTCAAAACAGTTAATTCACTTCCGGTCTTGAATATTAACGTTGTAGTGACTGTAGAATATAACAATTTAATAGTTTGTTTGTAATAGTCTGTATAACGTATAACGCTCCATTTTTACTAACCACAAATCTCTTCTCAGCTATCAAATTCTTCCCAATTTTTCAGGGTTTCCAACTGTACTGTAAAAATGGTACAAATTTAGATCTTTGGGACACCCTATATTATCGAATATACATTGTTGTCTAATCGTACATCACATAAACAATAGTATTCAAACTTTTTTTTATAAATTAAATGTAGTGTGCAACGTTGAACACTTTATTTGTTAGCTGGGAAAAGCTTTTATATTATAGTTTCGTTCATGATTTGAATAGATAAAGAACACAAAGCTGTCATTTTCACCTCCTCCGAAGCCTTTCAAATATTACTGTATTTGAAAAAGACATTTTAATCAACTTTAGCTGTTATTTTTACTACCCTGTCCGTCACCTCCTTCCTCCTACCTCCCTTCACCCGTTAAACTGTTATCAGGTTCCATCAAATTTACTCATCACAGTAATTCCATAATAACCTCCTCGCGCTGATGTAAATCACTCTGCGGGGAGAATGAAGAGGAGGAGAAGGCGGTTACCAATCATGTAATATTTAGTGCTTAAAATTAGAGGGAAGGAGACAGTGGTCACGCGAAGAACTCAGAGAAATAAATAAACGGAAATATGAACATAAATTATAAGGTTTGTAAGAAAGAGTATAAGCGACCTGGTTTCCCGAAGAAATGGCACGTGTGAAGGCAAGAAACCACGTTTAATTAACTGTGAAAACAAAGCTTAAATAGAAGAAAGGGGGTGGCATCAAGGGAAAAAAATTTTTTTTTCGGGGTTGGAAAAAAGATTAAAAGACATCCCGACAGAATCTGCTCATCTTTTATTTTAAGAAACGCGTTTTATCTCTTACGCTGGGTTACACACCTCAAAGCTTTTGCTCAAACCAAGACTTCCTTCTTCTTTTTCTCATCTTCCACCACCACCCACTTCATCTCCTTTCCTCCGTTGTTTAATAATCTTGATTTGTGCGACGCCATTAAACTTCTTCGAAATTTTTATTAAATTTCTCATAAATTTTTGGTTTCCCTCAACTTTTTATTTTTCCCTTTTTTTTCCCTGTTCACTTTCTTCGGGGTGAAAACCGGATGAGACAGGAAGTAGAGGAAAATCTAAATTAGATTTTAATCCCTTATTTAACAAGCCTAACCAACCACAACATTCTTCACTACGGGAGCCATATTTAATTACTGAACTCACCTTTTTAAACGAGAGGAAAAATTCCAAATAGGAAACGACTTTCTCGAATTTTATTCTTCGGGGTTGAAAAGAGCGGGGAAAGGGGGATGGGAAGGAAAGTGAGGAAATTTCATTTCAAACCAAAGTCGACAGATTGTAAACTCATTGCGGTTAACACGCAGTCAGGGAAAGAGAGAGAGAGAAAGGGAAAAAAGAAAGAAAAGAAATTTTCAGGTGGATCAATTCGGTTTGGGGGAAAACCGGAAATAAATTCGAGAAAGAACGGACGTGAAGCGATGAAGTCGACTTTTTTTTTGGATTTCCACGCTCTTTTTCCCTTTTATATGTGTGTGGGTTTGTGTCCTTTGTCTGTTTGTTAGTCTCCAGCCAACTAAAACATCTCGCAGAATTTCAGAACTTCGCACAAAAATAAACTCGCGTTTTCCTTCTTTCAAAGTCCCAGATTTCTCTTTTTAAAACCCTGATGCCCGTAAAAATTTTTTCGGTTTTTTGGCAATGACCCGGGTTTTTTATTTTTTTGTTGTCAGCCGTCGTCAGTTTTATTGATAAAATAAAAAAGTAAATAAATAAATAAATAAAGAATTAAAATAACGACTCCCGGCTCGTTTTCCTTCCAGTTGGTTTCCCCGTTGAAAGACAAATAAAAACAATTGAACCCATGCCAACGGATTCAGGTGCCAAAATCCACGTACCTTAAAAACTTTTTCTCAGACTTCAAACGACCTCCACCTCCACCTTTCTCCGACACACTCACTTCAAATTTTATGCCTTAGAGCCAACTTATGTCAATACTACAGCGCGATCTTATCAATAATCTAGATTAGGGATGAGCAACACGCGGCCCGCCAAACATTTCTATAATTTAATTTATATTATCGACTTTTCCCCGTCAGTATATTGTTATATAATTAATTATACTGAAATGGTGGTATATACTAAACCGAAACAATTTATTTGTGACGAGTTATTTATTTATTGGCGACTTGTTCAAACATGTGATACGAACGCACCGCGTCTGTGCTTGTTTGTGTTGCCTTCTGTCACACAATCAGTCAGACCGGTAAGCTGTTAACTAGCAATTTCAGCAATTTTTGTTTCTTGAAGGGCGCAATATTATTGCCAAAAGGGTCGTATAAGAGTTTTCCTACAAATTTGTGCGGACCACCAAAAAATTTTAAAATTGGCCCGTTGATCAAAAAGGTTCCTCACCCCTGTTGGCCTACTGCCCACACCCTCTCATAGTTTCTTCCCAATTTATCGATCTCTTTCATATAAATATAATTATAAATCGAGTATATATGTCTTTCAAAGGGTCCGAAAGAGAGGAGGGAAGGGGTTGAAGAAGGATTTAACACCCGAAACTCAAAATAATTTACAAAAATTGGTGATAAAATTCAAAAGATGGTGCCAAACTATTTAGAAAAAAATAATAATTTAAAATTATTATTATTATTCGGAGCTAATTTAATTTTTAGGAGGAGGAGGGGGGTTGTTAAGAGGAGAAAGTTATTAACATAGACTCGGGAGAAAGTTACAAGTTTTGAATTTTAAATTCAAAGAACATAAATATAGTTCAACACGTTCGGTTAAATTTATTTAACATTCTTTAGAGGAACAAAAAAAAGTTGTAAACCATTGTGTTCAATCGAATCGAAATTTATTGTTCGGAGTTGTTCATTTATTTATTTATTTTTTTCTAGAAAAGTCAAAATTTTTTTAAATTCGTTTAGAATTTAATCGACCGAACGGAGGCATGGATTCAATCGCTTTCTCTTTGTATTGCCGCTTTGGCTTTTTTATTTCATTTTAAACAGCGGGAAGCGTAGTGTAGTGGTTAAAGAGCTCGACTATAGGAGTTATGGGTATGAGTTCAGATCCTCTTTCTATCTCCAAGGGTGAAAAAGGGACTAAAACTAAACTAATGGTAAAAATTGTTGAGGTTAAATATCGCGTAGACAGTTTGACAGCAAAGATACACCAACACAATACACATCTGTTGTTGACATCTTTAGTAAAGTCAGCGACTATAGTGGTTAGTGGACAAAACGTCCGATGGTTCAAGTTTCAAAAAGTGTTGTGTTTGTATCTGTGCCTATGGTATGAAACTCTGGGTCAAATACAGCTTACAAAGTTTCTAAATTTTGCATTATGGCTTTCAAAAAGGCTACCGAACGTTAGTATCAAAGTCGTCAGCTTTGGAGAAAATTTAGTTTTTGGAATCGAGAAGTCCGAGGGACCATCATAACAAAATTGGGAAGTTCCTGAACTGCTAAAGTTAAATCACGTGACTACATCTTAAATGAATACATCTCAACCATCACTAAGACACTCACACTTCACAAACACCAACACCAACACAATGCACATCTGTTGTTGACGTCTTCAGCAAACTCTGTGACTACAGCGGTTAGGTGGATAAAACGTTCGATTGTTTAAGTTTCAAAATGTAGATGTGTGTGTTGTGTTTGTATGCCGGTCTATTCCATGAAACTCTGTAAGCTGTATTTGACCCCCAAAGTCTATACATTCTTCATTGCGGCATTCAAGCTCAAAAACCTAAGAACAAAAATTCTATTCAACTTCCTTTGGGTTTTGCTTGTAGAATTTAGGTTACTGAACGTTAGTACCAAGATCGTCAGCTTTGAAAAAAAATTTTTGACGAAGAGTGTAGTTTTTGAAATCGAGAAGTCTGGGGGACCATCATAACAGAATTGGAACAAGTCTGAACTGCTAAATCCAACTTCAACTTCCGGATAGTAAGTAAAACGAAGGATATAGTAGATAAGATTTATGTTCACAAACATATAACAAAATGAATATAACCCATCCGTCGTTAATAGAATTGCCTTTATATTAATATAAAAAACTATACCAAAGAAGAAAGGACAGAAAGACGGTCTAGAAAATTTTACCCAGGTACGATTTGAACCCACAACCCTAAGGATGATAAACGAGTACTCTCACCTCTCACCCATCAGCAGTCTAATAATAATAATAATAATAAAACAAATTTTACTAAACGACTAATTCAATTAATTCTTTCTCAGTATTTTCTTTTCAGACTGTAACCAAATAATAAATTTTTAATAAGATCTGATAAAAATTAATTTGTCAAATTAACCAGATAAATAATTATTTATATAAATAAATTCAAAAAGTTTTTGTAATGCTAATTTCTGTCTGACAGAGTTGAGAAACAAATTGTTTGATAAAGAAAACTAAATTGAATTATTAAGGATGAGGATCTTTGGTAATTTGAGCGAAACATTCCCCCACCCTGCGCCTGTCCTCCTTGCCTCCTTCCCTGCCTCCCTTTTTTCTGTTCTTCAATTAGAAAGTTTGGAAAGAAACGAGGATCTACCAAAACAAAGAAATTGAGTTAATGAAAGAAAGTTAACAGATAATTTTTATCTTTTTCTAAACTTTTCGACTACTTAGGATTTGATATGAGTTTTGAGAATATTCCGACTGTCACTGCTAATGTTGGTGGAGTGTCACTTGGCTCAAAGTTATACAGTGAAACCTTACAAAACGATTTGCTGCCTTGGTACTCAAACTGCTACCCACCAAGCTCTACTGAGTGGCCCAGTGGAAACCGATTCAGTGAAAATTTGTGAAAGGTCGATTGCTCATTGTCAAGTCTGAATTCTGGGACATAGTACCTGACCAGTACAAAAATGTTGGGGAATGAATACAGAAACAGACTGATAGATACACATACAGATGATGCCCTGAGGTTGGACTGAAGCCGTCAAAAGCCAAACTTTTTGGTGAATGTGTGGCCCAGTTACAATGGTCACAATAAAAATTTGGCCCAGGAAGGAAAAAGCTTGAATACCATGGTGCTAGCGGAACACGTTCTAAACAGACTGTTGTAGCAATGTGCGAGGTTTCTTCGTATAACCACAAAATGGCTTCCGTCAAGTTGACAACAAACTTTCTACCCGAAGCTTTCAACATGGGCTGAAGGCCCCCAAGGATCCAACAGTAAATTTTCATATTCTTACAAATATTTGACTACAGCGGTAACAACCAGAGGAATAACATTCCTTAATATGGTTTAATATGTTTATTTTACTTGAGTAAAAGTAAATAATTTTTTTTGTGCTCAAACAATTACTTTAATAAGAGAGGTTAGATAATTATTTGCACATAGAGTTCTATATAGATAAAAAAACGACAATTTACTTAAAAGTTAGGGATAATATTGTTTATTTATATAATTATTTTTGAGGGCCAGGCAACGCAGGGGCCAAAAATATTAATTTAAGTATAAACTCCCACATAATAGCTCCGTGATGTAGTGTATAAAAGCTATGGTCGTGAGTTCGAATCATCTCAAAAAACGAAATTAAAACTCAAACATAATTGCCTGTGGACCGGAAAATAATACAGTATATATATGTTTTTGTGTATGTGTAATGTATATGTATATATTTGTTGTTGACGTATATAAGTATTTATATAAATTTGATTTTTATATTTTTGTAACGTAGACTATTGTAATTGATTACCCAAAAAGGCACGTTAGTGACGCATTATTTAATTAATTACTATGATACGGTAGAAGTGATAAATCAGATGAACATATACATAATTCCGAGCGATTATTCATAACCACCAAGTTAGTTTATTGGACGAATTCCCGAATATTTATCACATTTACCGTTTAGTTTGTAAAATCTCCAAATTATAATGAGATATAATAAAAGTTTACTCAGAATACGAGTTGGGTATTGTATAAACTAGCCGGTAAATCTGATAAATACTCAATAATTTGTTATATTTATCAAGCTTAAATGGGGATTATGAATTATTGTCCGAAATTATATATATTCAACGGATTTATCACTTTTACCGTAACATATATTAGGTTTAAAGCGCAGAACCGACATTATTTTCCAGTCGACCTAATAATTAACGACAAATAAATAATTTTTTGGGGGTCGTTAGAAATGACAAATAGTTTTCAAGGGGTTTTATCTAGAGAACAGATCAGTGCCGTAGCCCTAAAGGGAGAATTTTATGAGAATTTGATCGAGACGGGAGGATATAACTAAGGAAGGCGAATGAAAAAGAAAATCTTGTGGCAGTTTGTTAGCATTTATGCTTTAACCCCTGAAAGACAAGTTGTGGGTCGTTATCATTCCACTGACTAGAAATTCTGCAAAGGTTATTAGCCTTCCAGGAAGGTTCTGGTTTGTAGGTTAAAGAGGAGGAAACTTATTATAGACTAAAAGTCTTGGAAGGGTAATCAAAACCAGGGTGGTAGATATCCCGAAAATCTGTCACCGTACTCGGAAACCAAACCCCACCCTTTCCAACTTGAATTATAGTTATTATAACTTTAGAACTACCAAACCAAAGTCAAATAAATGAGTATATAAAAGAGAAACATGGAGGATGGAATTTATATTAAAAATTCAACTAAATAAAATTTATACTTCATAGAATCAAAAAAAATTTTTTACTCAACCGCAGGCCATTTAATACTGGGAATCGGTTTCCCTCTTCAAATCTACATAAAATTGTTTTATTAATTCGCCTCAGGACTTAAAGATTATAATTAAATTTATATTATGAGCATAGTATCTCGAGTTCCCCAAGTGACTTTAAAAAGTCAGCCAAGAACTTCTTCACGATATTAGAAAAGCTAACATTCATATAGAACTCGTGTATTTTAAGAATACCGGAAGTGAGATTGGAAGAACAAAAAATCACTCACACAAGTTATACAGAGAAACCCACAGATCCATAAATATTGTTTATACCAAACAAGCACCAGCAAAAGATTCACAAACAAGATAAATCGAGGAAGCTGGGGAATCCTTTCACCCTTTAAACTCTAATTTGGTTTGTATAACGCAAAATATAATTGTGGGAGATAAATATAACTATAATTGCTACCCAAACAGAAAAACCAAAAAAGAGTTAATAAAGTATTAAATCATAAAAGATATAATAAAAAATATAAAGAGGAAGTGAAACAAAACTAAACAAATACTTTTACATATACTACATAAGTTGCCTCACTCAGATATTTAGCTTAAAAACACTGTAATCAAATTTTTTGTGTGCTGTTGCTGTTGTTGCTCTGTCTACTAATCTACATAAAACTTTTTTTTTAATAACTTGATTTTATAAATTAGAGGTAATTTAATAATTCACTTTGAAAAATATTTTTCCCGACAGGAAAAATGTAAAAGGAAGTAATTAAGTCGTAAATTTAAAGGCCAACAGTAAAAAAGAAGTTTTTTTAATAGTTTTGGAAATTAAATAAAAGTTAATATAATATTAATATTATTTATGTATCAATAAATAAATTTTCTTAACGGTTATTTAGTTTTGGAAAGTTTGAATCGGTTTTCTCCGTTGGTTTTCCTGTTTTTGTTATGATTTTGGTGGTTTTGGTATTGGAGACTATTTTTCTGGGTAGAGTAGAGAAGAAAACGAGTTAACTCGTGTGGTGGTAGAAAAAGAAACATTAAAGCCAAAGTAATAAAAATATCTTAATCATCTAAAAGTGTTTCCGGGTTAAACCAACCGACCAGGAGAAAGTTCATCCGGTTTGAGTCGACACTTCCCCACGAGACGATACACACATACACACGCACAACAGTTAAGAAACTTTATCTCTGTTGGAAAAACACTTTTAGTAGTTTAAATTGAAAAAAGAAACGGAAATTCATATCACGATTGTAAAATAATTCAAAAAATTGATTGATTCCGGCCACCGGCAACAAGCACGAGCAACAGCCTTTGACGCGTGAACCGAGGATGAGAAATAAGAAAAAAAAATTTTTTTCCACAGGAGAGAAATAAAAAGAAAAACAAAAACAGTCAAAGACGTTCGCGAGGAATGGAAAACGAACGGCGAACACTCGAGAAAGCGGATGTGAAGCGACTGATCGGCAAACGAACTCCCGTTCGAATTCCCGAGCGGACAGCAAGGAATGCGCACTAGAAATTTTTACCTACAGGTTAGAAGAATTATTAAAACTGACGACAGAATTCCCTAGGAAAACCCTTCCGTCTCATATATTTATTCTTATGTGGGAGTCTTCTAACGCTCCTCGGTCACCTGATTAGGTTCTATATTAATTAAACAAGACGTTAAATAAAAATCCTCAAAGGAGTCGACGCTTGAAACAAATGCGAATTTCATGTTCGCCGACATCCTCATAAAACAATAAACAGAAAAAGCGAACGTCATAGCCAGAGGGGAGGAGGAGGAGAGAAGAGGCAGAATGAAAAAACCTCGAGGACATAAAAACGAGAAGGAAAACTTTTTCTCCGGAAAAAATAAATAAATGTTTAAAAAAATTATTAAAGGGAAACAATCTCAGAAGTAACTAAAACTTGCCAACTCACGACAGGACGAAAGTTTCTGACAGATTCGACATTTTCGGGAAATAATTTGTGTTGTCGGAAATGGAGGAAAAACTTGTAAACAACCTCAAACAATCTATTCTTGAGGGTGTGGTGGGTGGCGGTAGTGAGGGTGAGTTTGATGAACAAAGTTAAAATCTTCGAATAAGGAAGCTGAGAGGAAGAGGAGGAGGATGGTTCGAAATAAGGAGCTACCGTTTCTATAACATCTTGTTTCCTCCGTCTCGTTTTATTTTTAACAAGATAATTGTTATAGATAACTGGGAGAGGGGTGATGAGGAGGAGGAGAAGATATCTTTCTAGCCGCAACCAGATCGCGAAGCTGTTGCCAAACTCTTTTGACTATTTTATTGATTTAAACATAAATTCCGACTTTTGATTGTTTTAGTTGACTTAGTCGTCACATGTTTGACTTTGGGAGAAATCTATCTATTGGTTTAAAGACGTTTTCTTTTAGAAACCTTAAAATACTTCTTTTCTGTCTTCCTGGGAAGAATCGATCAGTTTTGTTTTGTGAGGCTTTATACTCTTAAATTTGAGCTTGTCATTTTCCAAATTTGTGTTTCCTACAAAACCTGTCATCTGATGGAAGGTTTATCGTATACACTCCAATGCTCCATGTTCTACTTTTGTGATACGCAAAACTACTCACATCCTGAGTGTTTCAAATTTCGGGTTTGAAAAGAAGATCCACCAACCCCAAGGAATTGTCACCAAAAGGACAGAAATACTGTGTCCACGAGTGTTCAGCCATATCGGGGGTCACTGATATATTTATACCACCCCAAATCCAAGTTAGTATCCAGAGTCGGTCAAGAGTTAAAGTCAGTTCTGTAGCATACAGTCGAAAGTCCGTCAGCGAGTAGTCCATAGTCAGTTCCGTGAGTTGATTCCCATACCGCGAGAATTCTGTCAAGTATGCGACAGCCAGACCGATTCGAGTAACCCGCAAGGCTTAAGGGTACCTGGTAGAATCCGACAAGTGTTCCATCCACTACAAATTAATTGGTGTCAGAAGTGGATGTCCATGTAATGCACACTCACTACAAATTGAATTAGTGTCACAAGATTTGGAATAGACTCCGGTCGGTGGCATACACCGTAGTAGTTTACAACAGATATGTGATGACTCAGGTATCAACGTCCTTGATTTAAATTAGTAAAGGGTTTCAAAACGGTACTCAAGTGGCTTCAAAAATGGCAACCCTAACGCCAATCCTTAACAAATAGATGGAAATGTACCCGGTTATCGAATTTCCATGAATAATTTTTCCAGGACACTGGTAATAAGGGTAGTTTCACCCAAACCTGTACAAACACCTCCTCAAATCTCAAATTTATCAGTCATTTAGAGAGCTGTTCAGACAGTCAAATTCAAAACTGAAGAAATTTGATAGTACAGCGTTTCAATATAGGTAACATCTACAACAGAATCCTGTTTTACGTCTAATTTTTGATTACGTTTGGTTTTCCATTCCAGGTACAAAGGATTTCGTGACGGGCAAAGAGTATACAGGAAAGAATTTCATTCCCAAAGGCTTAAACCTAATTTCAGCAATAAGGAGATCCAATTTGTATTTTGTCCTTTGAAAGGAATTCAAATTAATCTATTTCCGTTCGCCTTTGATCTTGTTTTCGTGGTTTGGTTTTGGACATTGTAAAAACAACGCGGAAATTGGATTCCTTTGAAAAGGTTCGACTGTATCTACTGTTCGAATTCTTTCTCATCCTTTCATGCCCAGTGATGTTCAAAAAAACAGTTTACAGGCTGTAAGCTATCATAGGAAACAGTAGTTTCGTCTCTCGGCAAGTATAATTTAGACTGTGCACTTACCTTCAGAGTCCAGTTGAGCTGTTGTCTGGTATAACAACAACGGTGACATCACGTGTTTTCGCAGTTTTGAATTGTTGTATCACTCCAGCACCATTCAGGTTTGCAAAGCTTAAATCAAAATCCTCCATACTGTTGTTACTGTTGTTGTGTAGCTGTTGACTACACTTCTCAGCTAGATCTGAAATTGTAAGCACAATTGTCAAAGAAAATTTATTTTTCTACCTAAACGTTGGTGAAGATGTAATTTTGATTTCTCAAGACGTGGCAATAGAATAATGGATTTGGGTTGGGGTTGTTGGAGGTGGTAATTGCCACGAAAACTAATGACACGTTAAAATGAATTTGAAGTAAACCCATCCAACAGGAGTGAGCTGTTGCATCAGACGTTATAAGCGATCTAAACTAACCTGAACAAAATTCCATCGACTATAAAGTTCTACTACCACTTTGGCTTTCCAGACCTTAAACTAAAATCTAGTTTTCTCAGCTAGATCCACGATTCTACAATCAGACTTTGAAAATCAAGTTTGTGGTATGAAACTACTGTCTAGACATCGGGTTATAAACCTAATATTCGACTTCTAAATGTATAATCATCAATTTGTAGTTGGATTAGTTATATTAGTAGGTCTTTAGTCTCAACGTTTTAGTGCCATTTCTGTTTTGTTAGACATAACAGCAAAATCATCCTGTAGTAGTGCGTTTAGTATAGTTAGTCGTGGCGACCAAGAAGGCAACACGTTCAGACTTGTAGCAAACAAATAACGAAGACCAACAGAAACTTGCTAGAAGACACGATCAGACCTGTAGGAAAGAGTCTATGCGTAGTATACAAACAGAGCAAGCGACCAAGTGGCACTCAGTTAGTTCAGAACAACGAATCGGCGAAGTAACTCGAACGGCTATCGGAACGACCACGCTATTTTTGTAGAAACTCTTTTGGACATTATTAATTTCAAAAAATTTTTTTTCGTTCAGTATTCATCTACTTCGTCTCATCAGTCCATCTAATCCCGACATTAATAATATTAATATGTATTATAGTATAAGAGGGATTTCTGTTGTCTCGATCCGATTTAGAGAAAGCTGGAGTTTTTATGAGTGAAAGACGATACACAACAGTAAAACTCACCTATTGGTATTGCAGTTTGCAGTTCTAAACGCACTAGTGAGAGATAATTTGTAGTAAATACTCGCACTAATATGTACAGTTCTAAAGTTTACGTTTCCTCTTTGTCTAACGACTTCTACTTGTTGAGCTCTTTTGTGTTAGTATCTAATTCAGAGGTCCTCGTTATCACCGAAGTAAGACGCTGAAATTTGTTCCAAAAATCGTGGAAGAAGAAAACTTTTTCTGAAGGTCTTATGAATTTCTTAAAACTAAAGTAGATGCTCGGGCTGCTAATTTGGTAACCTTCGTACTGGGTGGATGAGTTCTTTTCTCCGTTAATATGTGTATAGAAGAAGTTTGTAGTTCTAAACGCACTACTATGAAAGGTAAGTTGTAGTGAATACTCGCCAGATGTTCATGCATTCTATTCATGCATCAATTCTAAAGTTTACGTTTCCTCTTTGTCTATCAACTTCTACTTGTTGAGCTCTTTTGTGTTAGTATCTAATTCAGAGGTCCTCGTTATCACCGAAGTAAGACGCTGAAATTTGTTCCAAAAATCGTGGAAGAAGAAAACTTTTTCTGAAGGTCTTATAAAATTCTTAAAACTAAAGTAGATGCTCGGGCTGCTAATTTGGTAACCTTCGTACTGGGTGGATGAGTTCTTTTCTCGGTTGATATGTGTATGGAAGAAGTTTGTAGTTCTAAACGCACTACTGTGAGAGGTAAGTTGTAGTGAAATACTCGCTTGATGTTGATGCATTAACGAATACACACGTTCAAATTCATGTGGGACAGATCCAAATTTCCTCTAAAACTCTTATTTCAACTCAATCCAATTGACTACACCAAAATTTTGACAGTTTCCATTTTAAGACTACAACTCTATTGGACAGAAACAATCAGGATAAACTGGAAAAGAAAAGACAGCGATTTTGTAGAAGAAACAGCTTCTAGTACCACTTCCGCTTTCCAAACCCAAAATATAAGTTCAGGGTTACGATCTCCTGCGACTTGGAATCTAGTTCCACGACACTTTTGAGAACAATCCAATCCAAAATTCAAATAGTGCAGATTGAAAATAAAATAAAATTCTCAGTGACAGTTTAAAAACTTGAATCAATTTGCTGACTTATCTTTTATATCACCGCCTTTTCCAAATTTCCTGTAGGGTAAAGGTTTGTTTGGCTTGTCCATTTTCATTACACTTGGAGTGATTAAAAGTAGAAACAAAAATTGAAAGAAGACAGAATTAGAAATAGTAAGGAATCAGAATCGAAAGAAACGATGAGGGAAAGGTTGGCGAGGAGTTTTCCTCGAGAATCTTGGGCGGGAAACACTTTTCCCAAAACTTTGTTTTCCCTCATCAAATTCCTCATTCGGTTCACGTTCATGTAATGGAACTCAATTATGTAGATATCCTAAAATTCCTTTTCTCCGCATTGGCTTATTCAAATTTAAAACTTTTATTCCAGACTTAGGACAAATATTTGTTTTAGTAAACATATTTATCGGACAGACGTCTTCCCGCTTTTCTTCTTCTTCTTTTATACTTTTACAGATGAGAGAAGGAAACAAATAAATAAATACATATGTATAAATAGAAGGAAACCGTTTTTCCCTTATTACATATCAAACAGTGGCGGATTTAGTAATTGTCGAGGGACCGTGTAACAGCGGGTGGCGATACGAGAAAATGGTTTGGAACGCTCGTGACTAGTTTGCTTTTGTCAGCTGTTTCTTCTACAAAATCGCTGTCTTTCCTTTTCCAGTTTCTCCTGATTGTTTCTGTCCAATTGAGTTGTAGTCTTAAAATGGAAACTGCCAAAATTTTGGTGTAGTCAGTTGGATTGAGTTGAAATAAGAGTTTTAGAGGAAATTGGGATCTGTCCCACATGAATCGTTAATGCATGAACATCAAGCAAGTATTTCACTACAACTTACCTCTCACAGTAGTGCGTTTAGAACTACAAACTTCTTCCATACACATATCAACCGGGAAAAGAACTCATCCACCCAGTACGAAGGTTACCAAATTAGCTGCCCGAGCATCTACTTTAGTTTTAAGAATTTATAAGACCTTCAGAAAAAGTTTTCTTCCACGATTTTTGGAACAAATTTACTTCGGTGATAACGAGGACCTCTGAATTAGATACTAACACAAAAGAGCTCAACAAGTAGAAGTTGTTAGACGAAGAGGAAACGTAAACTTTAGAATTGTACATATTACAAACTGGGTTGAAAGTGAGACTGTCTCATTTTTACATTTGACGATGTCAGCAGTCGTTGAAGTTAATGAGTCGTCAGTGTTTTGGGTGAAAATGGCGCGGTGTTATAATCCAGTTTCTATAATTTCGAGTGTGACAATGTCTGCCAAAGTCAAACCTTCTTACATGACTTTGAAAGTGAAAAGCGTCTTAAAAATGAAAAATCTGTCGAGAGTTTGTGTTTTTGTATTATTTCTACCACCCCAGCTACCTGTTTATTTAAAAGTAGGATTCTACTACCTATTTAAAGGTGTCATCACTGACTCTATGGCCCAGGTGTTGGAATTACAATAATTCTAGAGCTTCTAAAAGAATTTTCGCTCTCAGTTTCGTTTGTTTTAAATTTATGAGAAACTTTTTGATAGTATATCCGTCATTCCTTTGGAGGGAAGGATGGGTTATGCCGAAATCGCACCTCCTAAAACCCATGGGTTAGCCAACAGCTAGTCTCAGACAAAAAGACCGCGCTACCAATCATTCGCAATCCTCACCCGGTGATTTTGGACAGTCCAAGTCCCATACCCCACGACTTAGAGGTTTAAGCACCAAAACGCCACCTACGAAGTCACTTTCTCCTAGCTAGCTACCACCTACCTACTACTTTCAGGTACAAGACAAAGAGTAGTTGGTAGATGGGATCAGTGTTTTAACCTCAGGAGCGGATAAAGGGTGTAACTGTTAATTTAGTTGAAATCAAAGGTTCAAATAGAGTGGACAATGGTAATTAGCCAAACATAAGACAGATGCAGGGAAGTATGAATCGATATACAGTATACATAGGAACAAGGAAGAATAAAAAAGACCATAAAAATGAAGTAAAATTACAAGTCAGAAGCAAGAAAGAAGGAAACAACAGAAATAATAAAGATAAACAGTGGAAAAGAAGTAGAAGGATGAGGCCAAGGGAAGGGCGTTACTCAGCAATTCAAAACAGCGCCAATTTAAAAAATAAACTCAGAGAATCCAGTTATTTAATAAAAATAAATTTGAGTTTTAAAGACGCCCCCTAAGCCCTCTTCCACATAGTCATTTAGAATATAACAATAAATTCAAACTAACAAATAAAAAGAAAACGAGAGTCATCGACCAAAGTTTTACCCAAACAACCATAAGTCACTTTTCAAACGACCAGCAATGTATCAGCATTTTAGGTAGATAAATAAATAAAAAAGAAAGAAAGAAGAAGAAGAAGAAGACCCAAAAGCTCAAAACCAACAGGCGACAAAGATTTGGCAACTTTTTTTTGAAAGAGAGAGAGAGAGAGAGGAAACACCCAACACTAATAAACCCATAATAAATCTGGGTTATTTATCTGTAATAAAAACCAACAATTTGGCTTTAACTCAAGTTCTTCCTCCTCCTCCTCCTCCCTCTCCTCCTCTTCCATCCTCTTCAACACACATACACAAAACTTTTATTCTTCATCTTCTGTTGGTTTCTTGTAAAAAATTTGGGGTTTCCAAACACGACGAAAGAGAGAGAGAGAGAGAGTAAAAAAATATTTTCGCCATTTTATTATCCTTCAACATACCGCTAAAAAAAATGTTACAAAAAGGAAAAAGCGGGTGGAAGGAAAGTAACAAAGTCCGGGAAAACCTCTCTGGAAAAACCAATGAAAGTTAAATTTAAACGAAGTCGGGAAAACTATGCCCAATTCCTTTTATTGTTAAAGTTTTCGAAATGAACGCGGATAAAAAGAAGAAAAAGTTATTTTTCATTTAACGTAACGGTGGTAAGAAGTAGACAAAGAAGAAGGTGGTAGAATGGGCTGGGCTGGAAAGAGGAAAAGAGAGAGAGAGAGAGAGAAATCGCTTACGAAAGAAATATTCGATGCAATTTATTTAACATTTAAATTTGGTGAATATTTTTCTGGTGTTACAAGGCAGCGACATTTGAATTTTATTTTTCGAAAGCATACAAAACTTCTACTTTAAGTAACTTTTTGAAAAAGAGGTAACAACCCCCCACCCTCCGTATATACCCCTTCCTTCCGTATACCAATCAAACAATCTATTTTATATAAAAATTTTCTAAACCCTGTTACCTGAAATCAGCAATTTACATTTCGATGTTAATAATTTTGACTTGATTGTGTCTTCTTCTTCCGTAACTCTCACAAAAATGCGACCCCAAACCACTCCTTCCTTCCCTAAACTAACGGAAACAGCCAAAAACTGTTATCTCTACCAACTGTTGGGCATTCACTGTCAAACTGGTCACTATCCAAATCATAGGCAAGTGTGTGTCATTGTAGACATTGTATGAAAGGTTGGTATGTGAACTATAAATAGAATGTAGTTAAGTGTAGTTAGTGAAGTGTTTATTATTTATGTGCATTACTTATGAAATGAGTATTGCCTTACTCACAACTGTATACCAGTATTGAGAAAAAATTATTTTAACAAAGTGTGCAATATTTATGAATTAATCATGAAAGTCTGGATTTCTTACGAAAAGAAGTCTTCACGAAGAGGTGACATGTTACAGTTATAAAGGCAAATTCCTCCAAACACCTCTAAAAGTGTGCATTATTTATGAAATAAGATAATTTTTTTGTCTGTCTATATATACCCTCAAATCTGTTTTTGTCGATTGGTCTTTTTTTGTGCGATTTTTAATTGTGTTCCGAAAACTATATTTTATAGCTATTCGTGAACTTTTGTGCAATTTTTTTATGCGTTTTGTTTTATGCGATCTATATCCACCGCACAAAAACAGGTTTGAGTGTATGTCAAAAATCTACACAAACTAATATTTGGGTCAGAAGGAGCAAAAATTTTTAAATAATAATATGCAGTTACGTTTTCAAATTTTTCTTAGATCGCATAACTCAAAAGCATTAAAAAAATTCAAGAGATATGTGTGCAATATTTATGAAACTGAAAGTACACTCAAATTTGTTTTGAGCGGTCTTTTTTTGTGCGATTTTTAATTGTGTTCCGAAAACTATATTTCATAACCATTCGTGAACCTTGTGCGTTTTCTTTTATGCGATCTCTGTCCTCCGCACAAAAACAGGTTTGGGTGTGTATACTAACTCCTGGGGTTAAAAAAAAATTACTTAGAACAGTGCGTGAAACAAAAAAAAAGTAGAAAGTGTGCATTATTTATGAAATGAGTTTTACCTTACTCACAACTGTGCATCAATGTAAAGAAGTCTTTACGAAGCGGTGTAATGTTATAATTATAAATCAAATTCTTCTAAAAAAGTGTGCATTATTTATGAAATAAGTTATTTTTGAAGATGTACAGTAATAATTTAAGTTCTGGGATTTAAAAAAAATTACTTACAACTGTGCATCAATTGTGAAAGAAAAATCGTTGAAAGTGTGCATTACTTATGAAATGAGTTTGGTGATAATGGGTATGGTATGAATATGGGTCAGTAGTAAGAAAAAATTCTTTATGAGTGTGTGCAATATTTATGAGTTATTCATGAGAGTCTTGAATAATAATGAGAAGAAGCCTCTACGAAGAAGTCATATGTTATAATTATTAAAAATTTCCTCGAAATTCCTGTAGAAGTGTGCATTATTTATGAAATAAGTTAATTTTTCGTATGTAATATGTATACTAACTTCTGGGATTAAAAAAATTACTTCGAACGATACATCAATCGCTAAATAAAAAGTAGAAAGTGTGCAGTATTTATGAAATGAGTTTTACCTTACTCACAACTGTGCATCAATGAAAAGAAATCTTTACGAAGAGGTGACATGTTACAGTTATAAAGCAAATTCCTCCAAACACCTCTAAAAGTGTGCGATATTTATGAAACGAGCCAATATTTTTAAATATATATACTAAGCCCAAGGGTTTATAAAAATGAATTTCACCTACAACTGTGCATCAGTAGTGAGAAACGTTCTTTAGAAAAGTGTGCAATATTTATGAAACGACCCCATATTTTTGTATATACAAATATTAAGTCCCAGGGTTTATAAAAAAAAATGTTTTGCTTACAACTATGCATCAATAATAAAACAACAACCCTTAAAAGTGTGCATAATTTATGAAAATCAATATTGATTCAAGTGGCACACAAAAAACAATTTCCCGACC
Organism: Columbicola columbae; assembly: GCA_016920875.1. Lineage (NCBI taxonomy): Eukaryota > Metazoa > Arthropoda > Insecta > Psocodea > Philopteridae > Columbicola > Columbicola columbae. Next base: position 5,710,009 of record JADMLL010000005.1, on the reverse strand, counting down.
AAAACCGGAAGTAAAGTATAAGCTGGTCCCATGTCAATGGTAGTAAGGCGTTGTCACATGAGACAGTAAACCCAAAAAGAAAATTTTTTATTGCGAGAGGGAACAATTTTCATTTCGAAATTTTAAAGAAGAAGAGTGAATCCCGACTACAAAGATTTATATATGTGTATATATCTTTGTATAAAGAGTAAGGAAATGAATCGGTAAAAATTTCCAGAGGCTTTCTTTCGGAAGGAAGAAAAAGAAGAAAAGAGAAAATAATATAAGACCACAATATGAATGTTACGCGACGAAATCTCTTATAAAAATATAAAATGAAAGGAAATAAGAAAATAAATTTTGATACTAAAACGTTTAAATACATTCGGGAACTGTTGAAGCATAAAAAGGGAAAATCAAAAACTATAAAAAAATTTTTTTGCAAAAAAAAGTAAAATTGCGTCGCTTACCAAATGGAATCACGTAACCACTAACACTCGCGAAACTTTTTTATTCGCTATTTTGAATAAAATATAGTCTGAGAGAAAACTATTTGCTATTTTATAGAATGACTACAAAAAAAAACTTCGCACACTGCTTACAATCACTATCACTACTACACAACCACTTAACACACTGAACACCTTCAATAGACTGATGGCTCCTGCCACGAAACTTCGTTTATATACCTGAGTGAGGCTCACAGATGGAGCCACTGTCAATTATGGCGGGAATGTGCTCATTCTCTGTGAGTATAACTTTTCAAACCTGATTTGAAACTTGATTCTAAGGATGTTTGTATGACTCTATGGTCTTAGGTTTATATTTGCTATAAGACAGAACCGCCATTTCTGGTTAAGTTTAAAGTTACTTTGGGTGAAACTTGTTGTTATACTTAAAAGTCTTGTATAAAACGAGTTGGAAGGTTTTATACTTGTTGACAAGACTAGGTGACAACTTTTCAGGGATTTTGGACCTTAGAATTCGACATTTGAACTTTTTCGAATGGCGTATGACATACATTTACCGTCAAGTCTTGATTTACGCGGTAAAGTAAAGAAGACGTACTTTTCTAAGTTGTATTTATTTCAAAAGTAATGCACACTTTTACAAATAATTCGTTTCATATATAATGCACATTTGTTTGCATAAGTAACTGACAGTCTTGGAAGAATTTATTTCATAAGTTTTGCACACCTTAATGAAAATTTACCTTCTTGATTAGTACGTCTCGCTTTACACGGGTCGCTTAAAGACCTTACAGCCTTCTTACTTACAATACACAATTTCTCGTGCCCACCACCTCTCGTGTAAAACGAGACCTTACAGTAATAATATTTTTTACCGATTCATTTTCAGGCGTGTTTCTTGATTTTTTATCCTACAGTTAGGTTTTGTTTTACGCGGACTATTTTTACGCGTTTTAAATTTAGAGTTTGGAATACCAAACACAAACTTCCACCTATTCGGTGTGGGGGTACGATAGTTGTTGCACAAAACTTTATTCACGTTTGATTGTATTAATCGCGTAAAACAAAACCTGACAGATTTTTATGTATAAATTTAGGTTAGTTTAGTTAAGTAAGCTCAAGAAAGTGTGAGGTAGAGTCACAAGTTCTTTGACGGGACTTCGAGTTTTGTTACAGCTGACTTGTGGTTCGACCGCTGTTCTCAACACTCACCCGTTGTCAGTGCTGTTTTCCTTTCAAAACTTTTCTCGGTCTTCTTGTCAACGCGTCACAAGTTTCAACCTGCAAAACTTAAGTTGAGCTTTGATAAAGATTTTGATGCTCAAAATGACCAACAGGAAGTCAAAACCGGATGCAAACCTTTAAAATATCTCTGAGCACGTCGATTCTTTACTTTCGACATTTGTAAGAGTATAAGAGGAAGTAAGCGACCAAGACGAGGAGGATGAAAAAAAAACTTTCAGCAACAATCATACAGGGAGATGAAGAGAGGTTATTAAGCAGGGAAAAAGCTCAAAAACCACAGAGCGGGTCGTTGTGTCAAGCTCAGAAAGCGACCCAACGACCTTCATTCCAAACATTATTGACAAGGAAAGGGAGAGAGAGAGAGAGAGAGCGACAAACAAGGAAATTAATGAATCGACTTGGAGGAAGTCGCTTTCTGGTGAGAAGCCGTACAAAACGAGAGTAATACGAGAAATGAAGGAATTGATTGGTGTTCATAAATCCAAGTCCGCGGGTGGTTCTTCACGCCTAATAAAAGAAATAACTTTTTCCCCAAAATCAATAACAATGAGAAATGACTGGGAAAAGGTCCTTCTAACTATAAAACAATATTTCACGGGGAATATAAATCCTCTGGAACCTTGTTATATCCGGAATAAAAGCAAGTCAGCAGGGATGTTCAATATCTGGGTCACACGTTTAACCCGCTTCCGCAATGGGAATAAACCAAAAGGAATAGCGAAAGAATTGCTGACTCAGGCATATCATTCTTTATTCTATATAGCACTATAAAGCAAGCTGTTCGGTATGACGTTTCTTATTTGCCTTTTTCTTATTTATTTATGCTGCATTTCCATCTCATAACTTATAGATTATGCCACCTTTTTCAGCCGTAGAGCTTTAAACGGGGATACTGATCCATAAAAATTTTTAATTCTATACAGTAGTGATGGTTAGAGATAGAAAAATACAACAGCAGTAGAGAAATGAAGCGGATTGTGGCAAAACACTCGAAGTAGATAAGCATTTTATCCTAGATAATTGAGAAGTTCGACACGTGTTTCTATTCCGGGTGTCACTACCCTGACACGGGCTCTCATATACACTTGTATAACGTGCTCTTGTACTGCAACTTGATGACTTCACCATCCTGTTTAGACTAGGACTCTATTACAACCGTCAGTTGACATGGTGTGAACTGACACTTCGTAGCAGACAAAAAAAGGTAGGGAATAAGGAAACGGAAGATTGGATTTTCAACTCCTAGATTATCTAGATTAGATAGATTTTACCGGAGGAGAAGAAGAAGCGAGAGAAGGTCGTAGTGACTTGACTTCCAAGGATCAAGAGGGATTTAAAGATTAGGAGGTTGTGAGAATGAAATCTCCAGGGAAACCTAACCGGAGATAAGGATGTTCTCGAGCTTGAGAGCATGAAAAGATTGGCGGAAGTAGTTTTAAATTAATTAAAAGAGAAGTTAATAGACAAAAATCGAAGGAGATGGTAGATTTTGTACTCGGGAAATGGTTTATCTGGAGAAAAAAAGGATTTTCGGTTTGCTGACACGATGAGTAAAAAGATCTGGAAGCAAAGAAACTAAGTTTTATTCATTTCCCTTTATCTGATGGAGCGAGAGAGAGATGTTCAGTTTACTCGGAAACTTTTTATTTACATTTCGCGTCTCTCATGTTCAAAATATAGCAACTCTCGACACGAAACTTTTGTCAAATTCAAAAAGGAACTCCTCCCCGGAAAAGTTCTAATTACACCCACCTCAAACTTACACAACCTTCATCTTCTCAGCAGAAGACATCGAACACTCCTTTTCATGTATTGGCTACGACTTGTGTTCGAAATTTAACACGAAAACGGTTTTATAGAACGCTATATACTGCTTGGGGGCTGGTGAATCCTCTCAAGACTTCCTCTTCTAACCTAAACTGAATAAGAAAAGTCGTCAAGTCTCACAAGGTTTGATCAATTTTGTATAAAGCTAATAAAAAATTCAGAGGCGATGTCATTTCCGCTATATTTATAGCACCTTGGGAAACGTTAAACTTGTTCCCCTTAAAATTTATTTTATTTTCTTTTAAATGGCCATCTTGAGACAAATTTGCAATTCGATATTTATGATGCACAACTTTCACAAAACACGCCAGACAATTTCCGCTTCGTTTTTATAGTAGACACATCGGACTAGAGAAAGATCCATTTTATTCGCTTTGAAAAAGGTGACTTAAATAATATATAGATAATAAAACTAGATAAAAAAAATTTGGCGGTGTTTACAGAAACAAAATGATCCCAAACAGAATGTTCTCGACCACGCGTGTTGATCTTATAGCTGTATATGTATATGTCTTTATAGCTCGACAAATTGTGTTCTGATGTTTTGTTTTATCTTTCATGACTGTTGGCTGCCTGGCTCATTGTTATTTTATGAACTCCAAGTCCGTTTTCGGGCGATAGGTCTCAAAGACGATGTAAAATTGATGAAACCAATTTTCTGAACAAGTAGTCAAGAGAAAGAACAAACCCACCTGTTAGTTCCACCCGGTGTAGAATTACTAAGCTGTGAATCGGTAGTTGAGTACTCCATTGAGACAGTTGGTAGACATGAATTTTGATCAACTTTAAAGCGTCCTTCTTGTGTTCAATTTTGTGTTTCGATGTTGTTTGACTTAATTAAACTACTGTCGCACTACAATTGACACTCAAAAACTCAGCCAAAACATAAAAACTGAATCAAAGCGGTTGCTCCACAAATTGAAAGTAGAGTTCCTAAAGCGTTACAGTAATTTAGCTACAAAAATGTCGATATACAGTTGGTACTAAGGCCAAAACTTGTGAGAGTAGCCTAACGACCAGTTCAGGGATTATGTAGACCGGAAGTAGTATTATATACATGTTACGGTAAAAGTGATAAATGAAGCAAATATAAATGATTCCCGGAGATTATTCATATTCACCCACTAAGCTTGGACAAAATACAGAATATTTATCACATTTACCGGGTAGTTTATAAAATCTCTAACTCGTAATGCTGAATTTGATCAAAGTTTGCTCACATTCTTGGCTTATGTCAGTTTTCTGACAACCGAGGTAATTGTGCCCTTCAGTAACAGTGAACGAACCTTCCAAGAAGTGACGAATACTTGAGAAGAAGAGACAGAAGCCAGTCATCTAAGTAAAATTTGATCAAATTCCCAATTGGTGGTGGTTTTGCACCCTTTTTGGGGAGGGGGGTACAACAGGATGCGTCACAACTATTTGCGTCCCAGTCAGGAACTTTAACCACTACACTGCTCCTCCCACTTAAATTTTCGATTACAAGTCGACGATTTTATAAACCAGCCGGTAAATGTGATAAATATTCAGTAATTTGTCATCTCAACCAAGGTTAGCTGGGGATTATAAATAATTATCAGAAACTGTATATACTCGCCTGATTTATCACTTTTACCGAAGCATATATTTTTGTAACTCACGGTACCGAAATTCCGGTCCACCAGTAGTATAAAGTTCAGCACCGAAGTCTGGGCAATAGGTTTCCTTACACCATTAATTTCACTAGGAAGGCCTATTTTACGACTGCAGCACTGAACAATATATCTTATAATATACATTCATTTACGAACAACACTACCAAAAAATCTACAAAAAATTCAGCAGTCGATTTAACATCCTTCAGCAGTGACAACTACTACTAGTCATTGATAGAATCGAATTAACAAGTTACAACGCACAAGTATAATAATACACAAACTACAAAGCATTTGAGGATGATTGAAACATATGATCAGACAATATTATACTGTGAAAAATGGAAGCCTGGAAAAGTAAATCTCTCAAACACATCAATTTTCATTCTAAAGAATTCACACATACACACTCTTCAAACACCGGTTTCAAAAAAACAAATTTCCAAAAAAAAATATATATTTTAATTTAAAATTTATATTCATTATACTTTTCCAAACTATATTAAATGTACAAAAAAAAATAGACAACCACATGTCACCACACAGACCAAAACGACGACGACGCATCACCACTTTTCGACAGAGTCTGTGTTTCAGTATAAATTACAATAAAAAAATCAGCGAAAGCATTTCCTTCCTCCCACCCTCTTCCTCTCACCCCTGACCACTTGGTAATATATAAAAACAAAATGGCGGCGAGTTGAAATTAAAAAAAAAATTACATCGACGAATACACAAAATTTTGTTTCCATACAAAAATTTAAATTTCAAGTTTGAATGTCATTCAACCCTTAGCTGAAGAGGGGTGTAAACCACAAAATGATGGCGATAGTGGTGGTGGTGGAGAGAAATACTTTCGCTTATCTCATCAAAGTACTCCGATTATTTATTTATTTATTTGAATCCACTGATTTCTGTATATATATACTCGATTCAAATTTTGAAACCACTTGAAAATTTCTTTTTCCAAATAATAATGATGATCCTTGTATGACGTCACACATCGTATCTGAGATTTGTTTTTTTTATTTAAATAAACAATAAAATTAATTATTAATAAATAAATAAATTGTAACAAGCGAACGGCGAAGACGAAGAAGAAAAATAAAAAAAAATTTCCTTAAAACAATAATAAATTATTGTAAATGCTTTGTTTAGCGAATGCAAACAATAATAAACAAAACCGGATTAAAAATAAATAAGAATTATAATAAAAAATAAATAAAATGTCAAAACCTGTCTTGTTAAATTTTTGGGGGGGCCATTTTAAAAAAGGAAACGCGAGCAAGAAGAAAAAAAATTTTTTTTTGGTTTGATATCATTTACAAAAGAGGAGATTCTTCCCTAGATGCTGGTAGAGGCGTTGACGTTCTTGGAGCCGCGGCTGCCGCTTTCTTGGCGTCAGCAGCAGCTATAGAAGCGGCTTTGTAGTTGATGGGTCCGTATGATTTGTAGTCAACGTCGGCGTAGTCCAAATCCGAGAACAGGGGACGAAATGGCTATAAATAAATAAACAAATAATCTTTTTAGTTAGAATTTGAGTTTCTCTTTCGGGGTGGGATAGTATAGTCGGGGACGAATTTAATCGAACCCGAATATATGGCTTTAAAATTATAGTTTACACAAGTCTCTATTGTTAGGATTTGTGTGGTTGTGTATAGCGAGAGTTTACTTTGACTCAATTGAGTCTTGTCAAGTGTAAACAGAACGTGAGAAACGGTTTCGTCGAGTTTTAAACACAAAGACGGTCACATATATCTACCAAACGGGATTGTGTATTTGTTTAGAGCTCTTGTACCGCGTATAAGTTTATAGATTCACGTGCGAAATTTTATTTAAATAAATCCACCCAACATTTTGTGTTATAATCCTGTTTGTGAATTGTTAATAAGTATCATCGATTAGTTCTTTTGTGTCCCTGGTAAAACAACAGCCTGTCGCCGAGGAAGTGACTATAAATTGTTATTATAGTGTACAAATTAGGGTTTTGTCTGAGAAGAGTTTGTAAATTAGTTACTGTAAATAGTATCCAAAAAGTTGTCTGTTTCGGTGTATGAGTTACCCTTTTACAAAAATTCAAACCAAACTAGTTGTGTATAACATGGTTTTATGTATATGTCACCGTCAGTGTCTGATAAGTGAAATCTGTCATTCTGTATAATAGAACGACAGAGATTATACTATGTTAATGTTAATGTCGAGTTTTAACCCCGTTTTTCACCCTTTCTGGGTACAACAGGATACAGGAGGAGGATTTGAACTTGGGACTATAACTCCCTAGTCTGGCACTTAAACCACTACACCACAGACCTCCCTAAATTATATTAGGTCTACCAGAAAGTTCTGTCCAATTAGTTTGCGCATAATTAGTTTTTGTAATGTATAATATAACAAAATGAAATGAGATGAGAAGAGTGTTGATAATTTATTGGAAGTGTTTACTGAAGGTGTAGTTTCTAGACAGAAGTTCTAGAAGATGGTTTAACACATCTTGTTATATCCACGGATGAAAAGCAGACAGAATTTTCCGGTAGACCGGATATAATATATATTACAGTTCCGAATCTCGGGCAGTTTTTAGAGTTTATAAGGTTTTATACTCCCTTCAACTCGCATTCATTCTGTTCGTCCCTCTCTATAAAATGCTCGATTTCAAATTTTGTGAGAAACATATACATTTGGATGTGTCAGCAGTATAAACTGTGTTTTGCGATTCGAAATTACTATTGGTGAGTTACCACAGAAACTAGAAACTGTAGTGACTTATGGCTGTCTACAGGAATAAGAATTTGGTTCTGATTTTTTGGGACTTTTGTCAGGGATTTGAGATGATGGAAGGCATTCCAGTATCAAAAGCTTGGTCGATGTCAGCTTATCTTAACTAAAATCTCGTGAAGTGGGTGACACGTTTGACACTATTAGTAGCAACCCGTATCACCGGAAATCTGTGACGCGGTCAGAAAGCTCAAAAAATCGAAATTTGAAAATCGAATGGAAAAAAGGAAAATTTTCTCGTGTTGACGGTAAAACTAAAATTTTAAATCCCGCCCTAATCCTCAATCTCGCTATAAACCTTTCAAAAAGTTTGAAAACAAAACAAAGGACATGTCCCACATTGATCAGTTCAAAGACTAATTAACTAATTAAACTAAAATTAGTTTTTAACAAACTTGGGCAAGCAAACCCTCGCTTTGTACTATCACCTTCATCTCACATAACCCGGAGTTTTGTACGAACCAATCCATTGTGTTATACGAGGGTTAACTATAATTAAATTTCTTTCTGCTTCCATGATTTTCAATATTCGTTCTTGTTTATGAAAAGGTCTAACGACACGACTTTGTGTTATACTGAAACACGTAAAAACGGAGAAGTATATGTTGGTCTTTTCCTCAACACCTCGAAATCGTATTTATGTATGTAAACACTTACGATATTCTGGGGTTATTAGAAATCGCGTAAAAAAAGTCAACTTCGATTACAGTAACAGTCCTAGTTAGTATAGTCCTACAGCAACAGTACGATAGTTAACAGTAGCAGTCTGAGTATATTGTGAATCTCGAGTAAGTCTGAATAAGGCTTAAAGGAGTACCTGTAAGTGTTATCCCGAAATTTTGGTCAGAGGTAGTTACTACAAACACTCTCGGAATATTCACTACAAAACAAACTGGTGCTAGAATTGGGATAGTATGTAGAGGAAATTAACGGATTCCCGCCATTTTGACACTACTATTCCGTTAGTTTCAGAACCTTAAGGTTGGTGAACCATGTTTGAACCTTTTTCTAGAACTCTAACTTTAGAAAACAAAAATTTAGGACACCTATGATTTTGGGTACTGACAGCACAAATCATTACAACCGTATTTTTGGGTTTTGTTTTGATTGTAGTGCTATCACGTAAATATTTTAGATTCTTTTAACGCGATTTGTAACAACCCCATAAAACCATAAATGTCTACACACTACAAAGTTATCTTTTGGCGCTTTTATGACTTATTTTCTGACTGCTTACACAGATTTGTTTGAATTATCACAACCTCCTCAATTTATAACTGACTTCTTCCCAATTTTCTGGCTGTCTAGCTATTTGTATTTTGCTTCCAAATAAACTACTCCCCCAGAAAAAGAAGACAAACCCACTGAAAAGGAAACACATGTCAAAACACTTTATCATCTCGCGCCATTTTTATTTAGAAAAATTTGACAATTCCCACCGGAAAAGTGGAAAAACCCTCGGCAATAAGCAAATCAAAGGCAATTTTTTTAAGCAACGTATTTCTCCGCCATTTTTATTTATTTTGCTTTAGTATCGTATAAAAGCGTTCGGAAAGAGGAGAGCATACAAAAGAAGATGAAAAGAGAAGAGAAACGTCGAGTAGAAAAGGAATCAAAGCCATACGTACTGTAAAAAGATTCCCTCCTAGTAAATGTAAGTAACGCTCGGTTTAGGCTTCGTCTCATCCTGTCAACAAGACACAAACACATCAATATTCATATATCGGTCAAATGTCTGTATCAGATTCTGGTGGTACGTCTGGGAGGGAGTTGGTGTGTGTGTGTTCGTCTTTCAGGGAATCATGCGTTTGCTGTGAGTCCTTTTCGCTCGATATATACTCAAATCCGGAAAAATTTTTCTTTAAAAACTACATACAAACGATTTCTCAAAACCAAAACAAAATTTCATTATCATTATCAACCAGTCAGAGTTTTGTTCCATAGAATAAACAAACGCAATCTAAACCTGTTGGTACTGTAACCTTTTAAAAGTCTGACTGAATATGTGTAGGTCTACCGGAAAGTTCTGTCCGTTTTTTGGAATAATACGAAAGTATAAAAGTATTATATTATATCTTTAATAATCTTTATTGAATAATATAACTGCCATCATTAGCTATGACTTGTTTGTATCGGCAATGTCTGATGTCAAAAATGGGTTTTGGTCTAACACGATCTTGACAGACACATTAAAGACGGTCGCCAGATCATCAGAAAGGTCAAAGCCACCTAACAGAAATTCCTCAAACCATCTTCCGGAAGTTCAACCAGAAACTATACCCTCACCCAGCATCTTGGACAAACTATCCACTCCAACTGTATCATACCCTTCTTATGGGAATTCAGACAAAATACAGTGGCTCAAATGAACTTCAAATCGATCAGTTCTTAGTTTATACTAACACGAATCATATTTCATTTCAAGCTCAGTCTGTATACTGTATAGGTGATTAAACGAGAGAACCAAAAAAGCGTCAAATGAATAAACACAAACGTGAGTCAAACTTGATGTGGCGTTATCATACAGAATTTTCCGGTTGACCTGATATATAAAAAGATATTACACCTCTGTCCCAAAATAAACCGGAATAATTTTCTGTGCTACGAATTGATGACGTCATCCATCGGATGGTAATTGATTTATGATGTATGAAGTTTCCCTGACTAACTGTCAAAGTTTGCGGGCGTTTCGATCAATGGAGGATTAAGTGACAGTGACATTACCGACATCAGTGTGGTAAGTTTGGGTTGAAAGGTTGGTACTAAAATGTTTGATAAGCCGCAAACAGATGGAGATGATATTTTGGAAAACTACACAAATATTTGGATAGTTTGGACAATTACAAGAAAGACCAAAACCGTACAAGTCATACATCTGATTCGAGTACCGAAGAAAACATCAACACATCAAATGATTTCGTGACGGTTTCCAAAAAATCTTCAGCGAGATGAAGTTAAGCTCAATATACAATTCATAACTGAAAATTTGTGTCCAAATTAGCTGAATAATAAGCAAAAACTGATTGTCATTACAACTAGACTGTCTAAAAATGTCATAAATGCTGGTATGCTTAGTACAGGAACACGACACCAACTTTCACTCTTTCTAGTGTTATACACGTTTAAAATTATAAAAAACTTGCTAACAACTATTGTAATCGATGGTGTATACAATACGGGCAAGAAACAAGGTGTCAGAGTGTTGACTGACAATCATCAGATGAAGGAAATCCAAAACGACAGCTATCCTCAACAGTATTCCATTCAAAGACATACAGAACTCGTTTGATGTCACTATTAAACTATCCAATCAATGTTATGTCTATTCAGAGAGACTATTTTGGATAAATAAAATGATTTGTATAAAAATTATAAACTCTCCGTGTCTTTTATCCATTCCAACTTATTTTGAGACAGGCTGTGTATATCGTCTTTTAACTACCTACTAGATAATTCGATAGATTGTAATTATAAATAGAAAAAGAAAAACTCTTCAAACATTCTATGAAGTGTTAAGGTTAAGTGTTGGTTTATTTATTCTATGACCTTATCATGAACAGCTTAGTTCAAACGATCAAAATTGTGTTTCAGTTTTGAAAACAAAAAAATGGCGCCAAAGTTTGTTAGGCTAACACCTACTCTGGCGTCTGGAGAGGATCCTCTCTTTTTTCTTTTCCTCCTCTCCTCTACTACTTTACCAGAAGCAATTTTTTAGAGGAAGATTAATTTCGAAAACAAATTATTTTCGAAAATTTTAAAAATTCCTCTTAGAAATAGATTTTCGAAAAACAAAATTGTTTCTCGTGTCATTTAGTTAATTAATTAATTAATCATCAAAACCACGGGTTATTAAGTTCAAACTTATTTTTAGTTAGCGATAACAAGTGTTACGGAAAGTTACCAACCTCATACATCAATTTCTTGTCCGACGTCGTGAAACTTAAGCGAATTGTATTCGGAATTCCTTTTCAAATCGCTTGCTAAATTCCTAGAATTTCGATTTTGAGCGTTTCTAGCTCTCTCGTCAGCGATCGCAGCCGCGTGATTTAATTCTGAATAATCTACACTAGATTTAACAAACGTATCACTCCCCAGAGGCGACAGATCGCTTCCGACAGGCGTCCCATCACTGTCTCCCAGCGTGTAGGCCGGCGGAAGTCGAGACTCGCTATTCGGAGTCAGGTCACTTCCAAGGGGTGCGTAGTGAGGCAACAACAGAGGATCGCTTCCCATCGGCGTGTAGTACGACTGTACGGGAAGGCTGACGGGAGGGATGTGAGTTCGTGGACCATCCCTTCGGTCTAAAGAATGTCCTCCGGTTCTCTCTAATGAGTTGGTTTGACCGCGGTTCTGGATTTTAGAACCGTTTAACGGAATCGGGCGAAATATCTCGTGGTCGCCTGGAATGGTCATGTACGACGATTTGGAGCAGTCTCGTAGTAGGCTTTCTTCGCCGGAGGAAATGTTTTTGAAATGTCGACTGTCTGGCATTTCTGTATCCCCCGACGAGGAATCTGTATTCATTCTTCTCTCGCCGGAGGAGTCGCTGTTGGATTGACGATTATAATTCTCTCCGCCGGCGGTCAGCAATTCCTTGAACCTCATCACTTGGAGAGGTGTGCTGTCTTTCAAACGTTCTCTAGTTTTCTCTCGGAAGTCTTTCGCATTTTTAACATCAGTCTTCATTCTACTTTTGAAATCACTATCATGATTACTATTGTTAGTCACTTGTTTGTTAACTTCGCGAAGGGAATTGAAAAATAACTGATTCTGTCTGAGTGAACCGTTGATCGTGTATCCGGGAGGAAACTCGGCGTGTTTCCTCGAGTTCCTTACAGAATTGGCGTCGTGTTTGTTTCTTCTTCCGGAATGACGGATCTTTCCTTGATCCTGAAGTAAATTGTAAGCGGCTTGATGGGAATATTTTTTGTTGTTCATCGGCAGGAGATGCTGCTGCGATGAGGTTAGTTTGTAATGGCGAGCTTCTAACGATTTCTGCAAAGCAAATTAGCTGAGTTAGTAAACACAGTCGGACGGTTAACAGTATTAGTGAGGTAAAAACTAAGACTACGACAGGAATTTCGTTTAGAAATAATTTCCCGAGGTGATTAAAAGTAGTTTTAAAGTTGTCTCATTCAAAGAACGATGTCTTGCTGGGGAAAAATTAAACATTCATCTGGAAATGAAATTTCCATTCGCGAATCCTGTCACTTTGTGCATTCGTTAGGAAAAGCGGGAACCGAGCGTGAAAACGGGGGATGAAAGGGGGACAGTTGGGTGGGAAAATTTTGCTGGAAAACTTACCTCGTCATCGAGCGACAAGTCCTGAGAGTTGTTAGGCGATATGGGAATCGGAACGTTTTGATAAGTGTGTTTTGTGTTAAAATTAAGCTTTGTCACAGTGGAAGAAATCATTTTACGCGGAGCGGGTACGGGAGCCGGAGAATTAGAAAGTCTTTCTATTCCAGATATTAAACTTTCATTGTCGTCGTTATTTAGGAAACTATCTTCCGTGTCCGAAACTTTTTCCGCATCCGATTTACGCTTGAACTTTCCACCGAACAACTTAGGCTTGAATTTTCTATCTGGCACACTGGGAACGTCATTCCCATTTTCCGTTTGACTGTTCGAATTGTTTTCATTAACCTGAACTGACTCCGAGGGATTTTCACGGTTCGCGTCATCGGGAAAAGTTTCCGCTTCCGCTGATTTTGCGGATGGAGCGTTTTGAAAATTTTCAGGCGGTGTGATTTTAGGTTCCAAATGTTTTAACAAAACGGATGATGTCGTTTGAATCCTGGCTATCTTATTAGACCCGATGTTTTCTCCTTTTTTATAAATCCTCAGAGAGTGGAACATGGGTTCTGATTTGGTTTGGTGAGCGGAAGCGCGGACTGTATTCGATTTCTCGACTCTTCGTCGTGCTCTGCGTAAAGCCACACCTTCGGGAGTGTTATTTACCAGGGATAACGAACTTTGACCTCGGTTTTCGATGCTGTTCTCCTTGTTCTCCGTTGTTGTTGGACTACTTTTGAGTTTGTTATTGATAATTTCAAACGAAAACTCTTTCTACAAAAACAGAAAATCTCATGCAAAACAAAACGATAACGAAAAAACAAAAAATATTTAGGTACTGCCAATGAGTGTGACTACATTAAACGACAGCTTCGTTTCTTTTCATCTCAACTGCAGTACCTAAAACTTAAAATCAAAAACACATGCCAACAGAAAAATTAAAAACAAAAAAAATTGTCAACACAAAACTACTACGACAAAGACAACAATGGACAGAACTGTTACCTTTGTGGGGAGGATTCTGCATTCCGTGGAAAGGAAGATTTTCGTAGAAAGCTCTGTCATCCAATCCGTCGCAATGAGATCCTCTTGGATCTAATCCCAATTTATCTCCAGTTGCGACTTGTTTTTCGCCTGTTAAAAGGAAAAGAATGAAAAAAAAATTAATTCAACCGAATTTTGGTGGAAGGTGGGCCCTAGAAGACAATGAAACTCCTGTAAGAAATAAAATAAAATTTATAGACAGGACTACATCTAATAGAATACGAATGGTCCTTAATGGAATTGCTGATACTCTAGAAATAAATCAAGTCTCACGTACCGTCTCCAGGTTTTTTTCGTTTTCTCGATGCCGTTGAAGTCGCCGGCCTAAATTCTTCTATTCTTCTGAACGTAACAACTACAGCAAATCGCAAACAGAAACAAAATGCAGGAACGTTATCAAAACCATGCAAAACAAAACAAAAAAACAGATTTAAAAGACCAAAAACAAAAAAACGAAGCACATGGCTACGAGGCTAGGGTGATGAAGTTACCTCCAGACTTGCCGTAATAGAAACCGTTCGGCAAAGAATCAGATCTATCGTGCGAAAACATTTTTTTTATTCGTATAGCTCTAGATCTTTGACTAGTATCATCCGGCTGAGCCAGCGATCCCAAACTCATAGCTCGTCTCTTCTGTATGTTCCAGATTTTTTTATTAGACCTCGATCTCGGAGGTCCGTTCGACACGTTCGATTTATTAGGCGTGCTGGTTTTAGGCAGACTCGTCAAACTCGTGGCCAATCCCTGATTAAACCGAGCTCCGTTCGCGTGGACTAGAACTCCCGGCTTCAAAGGCCATTTCGGAGTCACGGTAGAGTTTTGTATCGGTTGCTGCTGAACAATGACTGGCGAAGCTGGATTTCTCTCGGGACTAACACATACAAACAAACAAATCAAAACAAAAAAACCGGGGAGGAGGGTTTAAAGAGTGCATCATGCTAAGTGTTCCTCATGCAAATTAGGTGATTTCTACTTGTGCAGATTAGATAAAAGCTTAGAGGAGATGGTTACTCACGGCGTGAAAATTTCGGGACCGTAGAGTTTAAGTATAAACCTCTGGTAACTCTCAAAGCTGCATTAAAAGAAAAAGGAGGTTAAAGTCCTCCACGCAGAGACCACAACCAGATTTTTTTAGTTAAACTAATATCAACATATAATCTGAGAGATCAAAGATAGATAATCTAAAGTGTTATTCTAAAGTTAGGCCCGTACCCACGAAACCACGATGAATCTACATCAATCCCTTCCTAGCAATTTTAGTCCCGGTTTTTCATCCTTGCTTATAGCACGATTCGAACTCACGATCGTATAGTCTATAGTCGGGCACTAAGAGAAAGTTAATTGCTTTCCCAAGACCAACACAAACTAACAGAATCTACTTCCCGCCTTTTCGAATCAATAACTTTATACAAGTTAGCCCTTCAAACTCAAAGAAAGAGACATCCCCGAAGTATTTCGCACAACCCAAAGTCTAGTAGAAATCGAAAAACCCGACACCGCTATATAAGACAAAAAACAAAATCGACCAACACTTACTTTTCTCTTTCCTCCGGTTCTACGGATTTATTATCTATAAAAGAAAATTAAGGGACAAACGATCTAAGTTAGTTAATACTAATTAGCTTAATAATTAGCTCACAAATTGATTGTTTTCGATTAAATTAATTACATAACTGGATGACTTGAGAATAATGTAAGCATTATAAATATACAAAAGACGTGAGATGCGATGGTGATATGGTGGGAGAGGAAGGATGATTGCTTATGATGCGTAGGATGCGTTGCATAATTTAAATAAATAAATAAATAAGATCAACGTTAAAGTTTTTACATGCAAATTAAGGCGCGTTTGCAATTTCTTTTTGGGGGATTTTAATTTAATTTTAGAATAGGCTAACATCTCATCTTTAAGGCTTTGAGGATGGGTGGGTCTATAGTTCCCAAAAGCTCAGCTCTCTCATCTGTATCCAGTTGGAGAGAGTTTTAAAGCAAAATCTGTCACGATTTGAACACAATACATCCTGGTTTTGAGCACCGGATGTGACAAATTCTACATAAACTTGGGTTGACTGTATTTATATTATATAAAAAATCGGTGGATAATTCATTTAGTGTCCTAGCTTTCATATCCGAGACCTTATTTAGCTAGTAACCACAAAAATAAGCCAAATTCAGATCCGGAAGATTCCATCTAAGAACTCAAAATCAAAACTCTATCAGACAGGACAGTTAGACAGTTGAACACAACTATCATTAATATCAGATAAAACCAGGCAGATAACACTAATATCAGATAGACAGTAGGCAGATAGGACAGGATTCTACCTACCAAGTATCTATGAGATACGAGAGTTGATTGTCGATCGTTTTGGGTTACAATTTAGTGCTTTAAACCCCCACTAACAGTAATTATGTTCTTGGGGTAGAGCTCTGTATGAAGAGCCTCGGGTCTGATGACTGGGCTGTTGTGCCTCAGTTGGACATTTGTGTGAAACCTTCCTGTTCTTTAGAAGGTTCTGCAATTAACTTGTATGCGTGTGCATTATTTACGGAATGAGATTCTACTCGATTTGGGATTTGATACCGCTTTTCGCTCTTGGGTATATCAAAAAAAAGAAAAATTTTAAGTCAAAGAGGATTGATTGACTGATTGATTGATTGATTAAATTAATAATAAAACCTACAATCAAAACAAATAAATGCAAAATGACTTTTTCAAAACTCAGCAAAAGCAAAAAAACAAAATCAAACGACACAAACACAAACCTGTCTTCGCTTCCCGAATTGTTTTTCGCGGGACCACCAATCGACCTTCTTGATACAAGCACAACAAAAAAAAATTTCCAACAAGAAATATTTATTCAAAAACAAATTTAAATTAGGCCTAAATTTATAACAACACGAAGACATAAAAAACTCTGGAAAGAAAGTTATACAGGATATTGACAGAAAACACGTCTTACAAAAGTGTCCCATCGGACGGAATCCACTTGGGTCCGGAGGGAGGGTTTTCGGGTGGTGAGAAAACGCAACAGTAGGAAAAGCTACTCACCGAAGGACTAACATTTCCGGTGAAAAGTTAAAGTAAATATTTATTTTGGCGGAGCTCTAAAGCTTCCGTTGTACAAATAAACTTCTTTGAAGCCTAAAAGAGTGGAAGGGAAAATAGGCCTAATTTAATGAAATAAAAGTAATTAAGGCGTTGTGTCGCCATATTCTTCTCTTCACCTCCTCCTCCTCCTCCTTCGAGGAAACACTTACATTTATCTTCGGCTCTCTTTCTTCTACAGACTAGAATGATGATGACGCACACGACCAGGAACATGAGGATGGCACCGACGATGATCGCGACTACGATGAGCCAATTGTCGTTTTCGAACATCGGCCACCAGGCTGCCTTTCCTGTCAAAACCAAAGCGACTTTGTTCTTTATCCAGTTTCTGTATGAGAACTTGGTTGGGTCATATTTGTGTCTTTTGGTGGGTTTGGTATGAGTCATCTTATGTTCTTCTTAAAGAGATTTACTAACATAGACTTATACGGGATCGAATCACAAATAACTTCTTAGAAATTTTTGTTTCATTAAAAGATTTAGTAATTACTACGCTGGAAGTTATTTTTGACTCGATCTGTTACGTGAAGATAATATAAAGTAAACATCAGCTTGTGCTTATTCATTCACGGTGTGTGCTGTTGATGAAATCATTTCGAATGCAATGCACTGCAACAACTATACACACTCCGCGACACACGATAAAGACGATCTTCCAAAACCAACCCCTAAAGGTTCTTTAGAGACAAATTTCTTATCCCCCAACCCCTTAGAATTTAAGTACCAACACAACAAATCCAAAAATCACAATCACTAATTCTTAAGCCCAAACCAACCAGATGTTACCCCATAAACGACAGATCCTAACACAGCAGTAATATATACTGAAACGTAGCTGGCTCTCTTAATATTCTGATATTGATTAGTTTTCAAATAATAGTCTCCATCTTTCGAAAATAACACCGAAGTCTCCTCCAAATCAATGAATTTGAAAATTTTCAGATTCGTCCGCAGCGGTTTTCCTCTTCTTTCACGGTTTTATAATTAAATTATTTTGGATTATGAGTTCTATTCAAGTTTCAGGATATATAAAAGAGGCTGCTAATTGGTTGGTTTGCCTTTGGGTTATAAAATTTTATTACAAAATCAAACTTCGGATTTCAGTTTTAGAAAATTAATATTTAGTATTGATACTGTGTAACTTTGTTTAACCCTTTGCGGTCGTATGTCTGCTCTAAGTCACTACAGCAAGAAACCGTTCTAATTTTGTATTGAATTCATCCACATATGAGTTTATAATGTATATCCACAAATATTATTAATAATACCAACTGGACCTCTTCCTGTTGGTCCTCCTACCTATCTAATGGAACGAGACCGAGGCGAGCCATATGGTTCTTAGGTGAGTGACACGGGTCGAACTACTTTGTAAAAGTTCAAATTTTTCAAAATAATATTCCAAAATGGCCAAGACAAAGTTACAGACAGAAATTTAGTGTGATGACCAGAACTACTATATAGTTATAGTTAATTATAGTTCCGGTTTTGACCCTTTTTTGGGTATAACAGGCTACTAGAGGAGGATTTGAACTCGCGACTATAACTTCTTAGTCTGGTACTTAACCACTACGCCACAGACCGCTACTCACAATACTAGAGAGTGATAGCTTTAACGTTTGTTCTGATTCTGGTAGTGACATAGTTTCAGTGAGGCGATGGGTGATATTAATATTTGGCGAGAGTAAAGATGAAGAATATAAAAGAAACGGGAACAATAGTATAAACGAATTTGCTATAATAATTGGAGAGAAGGTAGAGATTAGTCAAAATCAAATAAAAATTTCATCAGCGGGATTTGAGATTATAGGGCCTGATGTACCTCTTGTTCGCACTTTTTAAGACTTTTTATAGATATACTACTTGAAAAACTTTAGTAGAAACAAATAAACAAGACAGAACAGAAAAGCTTATCTGATCTCCCAACATAGAACAACCAGATCAACTGGAATAACTGTTAACGAGACTGGACCTAACAGCTTTTTGGGTGTAATCCTTAGCACAGGCACTACACCACTTCCTGTATGTTGAATACATAGCATTTTTTATGTAATATATATCATAATCTTGTATATTATAACTTACTGCTCGTTGAATAAAAATTAACTCCGATCAGTACGACACCCACGTCCAAATTTAATACGTCCACAAACGGATATTTCCCTATAAAACCCTCAGCAATGGCGTATACTAACTAAAACCTACAGTATATGAGAGTTTATACTAAAATTTTGTTTACACCAAACCACTCTGTTTAGTATTAACTTAATATGTCAGGTAAAAGTGAGCTACAAGACAGTAATTGCGTAATGTACTGTGGAGTTGGTCACAATAGTTGGTTATAGTATTCGGTTGTATTGTACTATACCAGTTTCTGATATGAAATATTATCAAACAAAATGCTGAATATATACGCCATTTTTGGGAATATATATATATAACTTTACGAATTACGGCTCTTACAACAAAAATCAATTCCGACCAGTATAACTGACATTTTCAAATTTAATACGTCCGCAAAGGGTTAAGTTATTTAATTAATCATCGCAATTTTTACTGTAACAGTATAAATCTATAATTCTATAAAGACGAATGAACTTAATCACGTGTCGCGGAGTGTAAATGAATCATGTGAATCGGGGAAGAGGGATACACAATCCAAAAAGACACGGAGACACCTAAACCAGTTAAACGCATTTCCTTTTACTTAAATGCATCCATCAAACGAAACCTAACACTGCAGCATTCTGTAACGAATTCTAATTAATAAAATTCTAAAACCAAAAGAAACAGAGCCCCCAGTCCAAACCTGACCAACAAACATCCAAACCAATCATGCATTTATAAAACAAATAAACAAATCAAATTTCCTAAACCACGAGATTCTTCCGGCGAGGGGCGGAATCCCCGCCAAACTAAAATATCATAAGACGCATTGACAAGACAATCTGAAACATTATAATATAAATAATATAAATAACGGACATGCTTTTAGCCATCGGAATAAAAGCTAACGAACAACAATACACCATTGACGGAGTATATACTCCAGTTCCCTTCAACCCCCGCCACCCTTATTTGCGTCACTAAAAGAAGACGAAAACAGATGGAAAAATAAGTTTAATTATAATTGCTAATTATGTAATTAATACTAATAATAATTAATTTCAGCGGTTGATGGAGACGTGACGCCATGACCGAAACGAGTGCATCCGTGTTCGTCTTCTTTAACTGAGTAAAACTTTTTCCAACTACTGAGGACTGTCATGCATGAAGCGATGATGAGTTTGATTTGATATATTTTTATATTATCGATATTATTATTGTCTTAAATGATGATAACAACGAACTTGAACAGCGAATAGTTAAAATTAAAAATTACCTGTCGCCAAAAACTTGCTACTTTTTTCCTGAAAGGCTAAAAGCACATCTAAAATTACTCAAAAAATATTTTCTGTACAGGAAGTGAGAGTTTGATACAAAAATTCTTTTAGGATATACAGTATGGATTTGATACTTTAATATTTGATAATTTTGGGGAGTTTGCATTCAGATTTATGTTCAGGTTCTTTAAGAATTAATAACGTAGACCATTTATAAAAGACCCAGAAAGTTGGAAGCTCGTCTTTGAGCTTTGTCATTGGTCGTATGGGTATGTCAGCTAAGAAACTATACAGTAACAATTGAGATGTATAAATATATTACTCTACTTTTGGTATCGACAAGAATCTGAACGGGTTTATCACCAGGACAGAAAAATGGCTTCTAAGTCACCATTTGAGGACCTCACTCAACACAACAGCTTTATAAACAAAAATTATTTCCATGTTAGTAAGACAAAAAGAAGTTTCGAGAGGTGAGCTTTCTTGAAAAGCTTTCGAGAACTCAAGTTTCTGTTACTGTGAAACAGGTTTCTCCAAACTTTTTACCTCAAGGGTCGCATTGACTCCAGCAGTCAGTCCCAAATGTCAAATATTCACGGAGCCAAATTAATTGATGAGTTGAGTTTCTCTACCAGCAAACCTAACACAAAACTGTTAGCAATTGTTACTAGAAAGTTAGTAGTTGTATAAATCTTAGTTAAAACGTAATTTTATTAAAAATTATTTATGTAGGTCACTTTTTATAAGTTTGGTATGATAAATCCAACAAGATTGTGTTTACAGTAATTTAATGTAACACAACAAATTGTTACTGTAACAGCAAAACGTCACATTTAAATGTTACTTAGTGATTTACTAACAGTTTTAATTCCTTTTTTTCACCCGTGGGTGTAACAGGAAGAAAGAGGGCTCAAACTCAACACTACAACTTCTCTAGTTGGGTGCTTTGATCACTATATCATAGCCCTCTCACAGTAACATTGTAAAGTTGTGACGGACTGGTAGTGGGCAACAGTTTGGAGATCCTGACGTTGTTGGAAAATTCATTTATGTTTTAGAAAATGTTAACAACACATAATCCAGAAACTGAAACTCGTTTGAGGAGTTCTAAAAGAACTTTGTTAACAATTTCAGAAAGAAACTACCCAAAGAGTTAGATATAAAATTATACAAACTCATAAATCAGACCAAGAGGAGTGGGGAAGTACGAAGCAAACTTTTTTAACAAATAAAAAAGTCAATGTAAGCAATCAGTGACAGGAAATTCAGCGAACAAGAAGAAAAACGACATAAATCTCACGTTTAGTAACCAAAAGAAAGCGGATGTGGTTGAAAATTCAGACAAACTGATCTAGAATTCGATCGGAAATAATCATAACTCCTCTCTCAAGATGATATTTACCTGTGACGTCACGCTCACAAGGTATCGACATTCCCACGCTGTTGTTGGCGAAACAGAGATACGTCCTGAAGTTCTCAATCCGACTCTCCAGCGTGAGAAAGCTCTGAAGTCCTCGATTTTCGATAGAATCTTCGACGGTTTCGTTTTCGTTTTTGATCTTCCACGTGAAATCAACTTCCGTTGGATTGGCGTGAGCCGTGCAGATCAGTACAGGTTTTCCGTTCTGTTCCGTTTGAGTGATCGCGCATTCCGGTTTGACTAAAACGGAAGTCAGGTTTTAGAACACTATTTGAAGGTCCGAAAAAAAAAATTTCGTCCGGACTTGTCAGATATTCTGGCTTACATAAGACATTGACGAAAGTCTGTCCTGTGACGTTTCCGTGACGGTTGTACGCTTCGCAGACATAGTTTCCGCCATCTTTTCGAGGAACCTGATACCTCAACATTAGAATATTTCCCTTCGTGATCGTTTCCTGCTCTCCTTCCTTTCTCCATAGGTATGATGCTTCAGGATAAGCTTTGGCTTGACACGTGACTTTTTCCTGCATTTCTTGACCTTCGACTACTGAAATGACTTTACTTGACAGCGTTATGTTCTCTGGCGGATCTGAAAGTTGACAGTTTTTATGAGAGATTGATACAGTATATCTCAGCAAGAGTGCCAGAATAAATGTTTTGTTCCTACGAACATTCAACTCCGAAAACAGTTGTGCTTCTAACTCCTCCCCCAACTGTGTTTCCCGTGCTCTGACACGTGTAATTGGCGTTGTCGTAGATTCTATCAAGTTGACCTCCTGGCCAAGCATTCATGTTCCACAAGAGTGTCGACTGAACGGAGTTGAAATCATTCGTGCTTGGATCTGCAGGTACGACAGTGTTTTTAACCTGTAAAACAAAACAAACAGTTTAGGTGTTAAACAAATAAACTCTCAAAGTTCTGAAGGCCAATAAATAACTTTCTTATCAGGGACTATAAATTATAGAAAGGCTTACGGAATACAAAGTTGAAGAACCGGCTGTTTTCTCAATAGGCCGTCCGTTTTTCAGCCAAGATACAGTACACAAAGGGGAACACTCCACTCTGCAGGAAATATTGATATGTTGAGCGCTCATCAAAGCACCATAATAAGGAGGTAGACGCTCGATGAAGGCCGGAGGAGCTGAAAGAAAATAAACAAAATGAAAAAGGAACGAAAAGAAAATAATCAAAAGGCAGGAAGGTCGCTTACCGAACACTTCAATGCTGGCAGAAGAGCTTTGACCTTCTCCTCCCAGATTATAGGCCGAGCACGTGAAGTTAGCCTCAGTCTCCAAAGTGACGGGATCGATGGTCCAATTATAGGAGGTCACGTCTTGAATATGTGTGTTACCTCTCACCCATCGGAACGTATCCGTCGGAGGTCGACCAAGATCGTCAACCAGGCACATAAGATTGACTGTTTTCGTCTTGACAACTCTCTGCGGTTCGTAAACGAGAGTCGCAGGTCCGGGAGGATCTGAACAAAAGAAAACGTTTTAGAAAAGCGCGAGCTGAGGACATCTGTCGGGAAAAACATGTACTTACAGTAGACGATGAATTCGCTGTCGTCTGAGAGAGGACCCCAGCCGGCTTCGTTCATTCCCTCGCAGGAATAATTCCCGTGAAGATCTCGAATGGCCGGTTGCAACAGCAGATGGCTTGGGTCGATGTCGCATAGCGTATCGTTATCGGGATTACATTCTGGGAGTTCCTGCAATTTTTAAACCAGAATTTCATATGTAGTTTGTCCAGACAAAATTTTATCTACGAGAGATTTATCTTAAAATACTCTTACCCTTAACAAGGTGCCGTTTAGGTACCATCTAACAACTTGAAGAATATTTGGATTCCCAGCCGTAACTTCGCATATAACTGAAACATTGACTTTGTCCAGTTCGTTAACAGGCGGAGGTGGATCTATCACAACTTTCACGGACGGTTTGTCTAAATAATTTAAAACAGAAAAAAAATTTTTTCCAATATTAATAAATTATTTACATAATCGATGAATATGTTTCCGAGAGAGAGAGAGAGAGAGAGCCTCCGCAAAACAGAAATGCTTTCAAAGTAATTTATATTCAGCTGTGTGGAAAGAAAACAAAAATTTATTTCTCAAATAACTTTTTCCGTTTTCATTTTTCTTTTTGTTCTCTGCCGGAGAGGAGCCAAAAATTATTCATCGCCCACTTTAGAGCCTGAGCCGAACCTAAATGATCATTCCCTTCCCGTCTCTTCCTCTCACTCTCTTCTTCGATCTTCGTTCACTTTAATATTTAACACGTCCATAAATGTATGTGCGTGATCGTGTCTTAAGCTTCTCTCTTTCATTATTCTCATCTTCTTTTACTGCCTTTCTTCGGCCTGTTTTTTATTTTCGAACTTTTATACACACGCTTTTGTTTTAATTTACAGAATGTTGACTTGTTGTACGTTTCCAAATTCTTCTGACCCTATCACAGGCGCCATAATAGAAGAAGTCAGAAAGATAAGCAGAAATGAGCTTAATGACACAATCGGACTAGTAACAAACAAGTTAGAAAGAAATACAGAAACTCGCATGAAGACATACTATAATATATACTATATCATCATATATATGTAATTTGAGATTATTTTTATACGAATATTTGAGTTATACACAGTTTATTCACCAAAAATTAGAAAAGACATTCAATATTTAATAATATGAGGAAGACTGTTGACTTGGTGTTGGTGCATGTATTTCATAATTAATGCACACTTTTACCGTCCGAGAAGGGTATACAATTAACAAATAATTATAATAAATAACATCATCGTTACTGAAATATTAATTGCGACTCACAGTAAACATACCGAAACCAGAAGTTTTTCCAATATAGGGCTGTTGGTACTTTCAGTTGCGAAGCTCAAATTTTTTTTATGCGATTTATAATAAACCCGACAAATTGTAAGTGCGTGCATAAAATGGGTAACGAAAGTTTGTATAAATTTGAATTAGTATAAACAGTTTCTGGACGTGAGAAGTTAACGAAAGCTGTCGGAGAATTAGTTATACTATAATTTAAATAAAAACGTAAATTGCGATTATTTTTATGCGAAATCAATAAAATTATAAAAGATATTCTACATTTGATAGTATGAGGAAGACTAGTTGAGGCAGAAACAGCTTGTCAAGAATTGGTACATGTATTTCATAAATAATGCACACTTTTAACAAAAATTCATTTCAAAAGTAATGCACACTTATTCCTTTTTGCCAATTATATTTATATAACAGTGCAACATGAGACAGACTGGCAGAAAGAGCTTTTAATCTCATTTATGAATATATAATCGAAATGGAAGCTCTATATACTGTTACATTACAGTATACTCTGCAGTTACGGAATGTTATACAGCTCTATAGTTACATACGTCAGAGTATTTATTCATAAGGTAAACACCCACATTATGAGCTGAGGACCAAGGCAACACGCTTAGACTTGTAACAAACAAGTCAAGACAAGCAGAAACTTGCACACGATCAGAACAAGCGACCAACTAACAGTGAGTTCAGTTAACGAATCGGTGAAGTAACTCGAACGGCTATCGGAACGACCAAGCCATTTTCCATAAATATTCTTGTAGATATCATTTATATCAATAAATTTAAATTTGCCGGGATTCGTGTGCTTTGTCTCATCAGTACATCTAACTCCGACAGTGTAAATATCAACAAATAAAATCGACAATCCGACGACAGCATCAAAGACCAGATTAATCGACGAAAATTATGATAAATGAGCTTTCAAAACCATTTTTCGTCCTTGTCGGAAAAATTAGAGCTTTCTACCTTCTCAACGGATCTTAGTAACTCTTTCTTAAGTATAAGAAGACAATAAAAAAATGGCGAAAGGTCACGCCCCATCCATGCTGTGGCATATTTCAAAAACCACCTTTTCATAAAACAATAAAAAGGAATTGCTACTTCCTTCGCTTTTCTTTCCAAAAGAGGAAGAAAGGGAAAAAAGCTTCGGCGGAAAGAAAGAAAGCAAAAAGTAAAATTTTATTGAAAAGTTTAGCAAAACCATATTTCAATTTTATTTTCCGGTTTTTGACTCCCCCAGAAAAAAATCTTGAATGAGAACTTTGGAACAAATATTGCTGAAGAGGGCAATAGTACGACTACAGCCCCCCGGAAAAATCTTTTGGACCCTAAATATTTATTAAATTTTTTTTTGGTATAATTAATCCAACAGCTTGCTGTCTGTCGGTGGTTCTTCAGACTTGATTAGAACTCATCCTGTGAATAAAAATTATTTTTCAAAAAGCTGGAGGAGGGCGTTAGAAGCATCAGACCAGTCCAAAAGATTTTGGATTTATGGCTGTTGGCTCTTTCTTCCTCATTCACACCTGGATTTCTCTTGTTAGAACCATCCCAAATTTAATATTTGACTAAGTTACAGGTCATTAAGCCTATTAATTCAGCTTACTACAACGCTGCCAGATCTTAATTACCGCTGCAGTTCAAAAACCTTACCATTCAACGCCAGAAACTAATTAAAATTGTATTTTGTTAATTAGTTTCCGAATCTCATTATAATAATATTGAAAGAGTGTCTCAAAAAAAAGTTTGAGCTTGCAATTGTAGTTTTTGATTCAATTGCCAAAATCTTATGCACCCCCGAAATTTGTATCTGTAGTTGTTAGTATCACTGAAGACAAATTTAATTTGGTTTGAAGGTCGCTGAAGTTCTTAATTTAATTAGTTTTCCCAAAAAAATTTTCCGATGGTAGAACCCAACCGGAATTTATACAAAGACTACAACCAAAGGACCTAACCTTGTTAGTTAAACTACAGCGCCTGTTACCATGCGCAACGTTAACTGATTACCACTACAACTAGTTTAGTGTTACCACCGAAGATGCCGACAGCTGTACGTTGGGTTTGACTTCATTTAGGTTTTGGTTTAACAGTTGGGTTTGACTTGGGTGTGTTTACTGTAAATCGCACTGTACCGCTTATGAGTTAGTTTAAATGTGTACAGAAGCGAGAATGTATCATCGCAAAAGGTTGTTAAATGTTATCAAACTATACTTAGGTATAAAATGAGTTTTCCAACACCAATGTGCAGTAATTTTGAAATGGTTTTCCTTGTAAAACTGTGCATTATTTATGAAATGGGTTGTTGGTGAAAGCTTTGCACTATTTTTCAATAAATTCTTCATAAAAGTATGTGTTAGATGATTGTTTTAACCAAACTGTGCAGTATTTATGAAAGAAGTGAGTGATAACAGTTTAATGGTCAAAAAGACATTTTAGACAGACAGAAGAAGCATCCTAATTCAAGTTTTAACATCTATACAAACACTGAGAAGTTTAGAATTCAACTCAAAGTCTCTAACTGTACAAAGCGTTTTGCAGGCTTTACTACCGAAGATGTCAACATCTGTAAGTTGCTGTTAATCTCACTCTTTCGGTTACAGTGATATCCCCATAAACGTTTTAGACTTTTTTTACGCGGTTTGTAATAAACCCAGAAAAGCTGTAAATATGCTCACACGATCTAGTCTTGACTCTGAGACATGATCTGTCTAAATAAAAAAAATTTTTTCTGTCTGCCTTTAACACTTGGAATCAAGCTGCGACATCTTTCGTCGACCACAACCTAGTAGAATTGTTACGAGGCAACTTGAAATAGATAAGAGGAATGAGAGGTGGAGAAGGAGGAGGAAGATGGATAGATAGAGAGAGAGAGAAGAGAGGAAACATCTATAAACATCTATTCCCCCGCCTCCGCCCCGCTCTCAAGTCACCCAAACCACCGTCAAAAACAAGATCCTAGAATTCTCGTTAGAGAAAATTGGCGAGAGACAAAATAACGAGATTAAGACAATGTAACAGCTAATAGCAAAGTTTAAGTTAATTAATTAATCTTACATAATATATTGACGTAAACTGAGTTGGAAGATTCGGCGGAACCAACTTCGTTTTCGCAGACGCAGGTGTAAACGCCTTGATCGTAGCGAGAGGAATTTTTTATTAACAGATTCGGTTGTTCCGGCGTTCCATCCACGAATCTGTCTGAGTCTAATTCTACTTGAACACCATCACGTAACCTGAAAGTAGAAACAAATAAAACATTAAAACCCTCTGTGTTGAGTCCTTGTGTGCAATATTAATGAAACGAGGTCGTTTTGAATGTTTAGAGTTGTGCATTACTTATGGAAAATAGTTTTCAAGGCTCCGTGCACCATTTTATACTCGTTTGGTACTCTTGGGATGTATAGGGTGTACCGTTTTAATCTCTTCAGTCGAATTTCTTGGAAACTATGGCAGTTAGCGAAAAATTTTTTTGGCATAGTTGCCCGGTTGCAAGGGCTACCCTTGCAACCGGGCAACTATGCCAAAAAAATTTTTCGCTAACTGCCATAGTTTCCAAGAAATTCGACTGAGCAACTTAAATTGGTCCATCTTGCGTATTTGGGAGAGACCTCCAACCCACAATCATAACCCCTCTAGTCAGGCACTTGAACCATCACACTATACACTTCCCAGTGTGCACGACTTTTGAAATAATCCCTCATACAGTGTGAGCTATAACTAAACCACTGTATAAAGAATCCATTACTTATAAAAACGCAATTTTTGAGATTTTCAAAAAACGAATGAACTACAACCAACGACAGGAAAATCAAAATCTCACACCCAAAACACCTGAGACACCCTACAGAACCAAGACACAAAACCGGAAGTCGTTAGAAATCAAACAAAACCTTCCAAAATTCACTTCCTTCTCACAAAATGAAGAGACGAAGGAAAAATTATTTCGGTTAATTAGGTGTTCTGCGAGAAAGCCTAAATGTGGACAGAAGCCCTTTCTCCTCCATCCGCACTCTGTGTCACGTAATAAATAAAATAAATAAAAAAAAAAGAAGGAGGACCGTATTTTGGGATAAATTATGGCCGCCAGGAAGTTTGGATGCTGTTGAGATTTAATATTCAAAGGTGGTATTGTTTAAAATGAAATTAATTGTTTTTCAACGGAACCTAAACGCTGGAGAGTATTAATGTTTCAAAGTAGCTACGGCTGGAGTAGTTTCCTTTCAACCAACTTTCCCCCGCGTTTTTAGGCTCGTTAAACATTTGAATCTTTATTATAAATTGTTCTGCTTTGTAGTCATTTCCAGGGGGTTGGGGGGATGGCAAATTATTATTTTCGTGAAAGTTTTCAAGTTGGAGTCTAGCTTTTGGAACATTTCCAGAGGAAAACGCCCAAAAAGGCGGAAGTCTTTTCGTTCAGGTCCGAACTCTCTTTACACTAAATTTGTTAGTATATTAATATAATATAATGAACCTTTTAGCCATAGAGTCTTCAATAAGAAGCTTATACACGAAGAATTTGTTTAGTTTAGTTCTCTAACACCGGTCTTCACCCTTGGATACGGAAACTCACAACCATAACTCCTGTAGTCGAGCACTTTAACCTTTACTATTCCACTTCTCTCACTCGAAAAGAAGGAAGCTTCTGATTTCTAGACTACTTGAAACGTAGAAGTAGGTATTTTATCAATATCAGGGGTGAGCAACCTTTTTAACCAACGGGCCAATTTCAATTTAAAAAATTTTTTAAAGAGGAGGGCCGCACAAATTTGTAGGAAAACTTAATTTTGAATAGAAAAACTCTACTATAACCTTTTGACAATAATATCGCACTCATACCTTTCAAGAAACACAAGAATTGCTGAAATTGCTAACAGCTTACCGGTCTCACTGATTGTGTGACAGAAGGCAACACAAACAAGCACAGACGCGGCGGGTTCATATTGCATGTTTGAACAAGTCGCTAACAAGTGAGTAACTCGTCACAGAAACTTGTATCGGTTTAGTATGTCCAACCATTTCATTATAATTAATTATATAACAATATATTGACGGGCGAAATTCGATAAAATAAATTAAATTAAGGAAATGCTTGTCGGGTCGCCTAATGACCGCGTGTTGCTCATCCCTGATCTAGATTATTGATAATGTCGCTATAGTACTGGCATAACTTGGCTCTGAAGGTGTAAGAACATAACATAAATGTTGTTTCTATGTTCCAACATCCGCTGATCTCGTCTTGGTGTTATCTGTACAGATTTATATTTTCCCTCAAAAAATGTGATACAGTTTGATATACCAAAGGAATTTTATGTAGAAGCCGACCGATTTGATCCTCACCAATTAAATATTAGCTAAATTTGGTGAATTTGATTATAGTCAAAGGTATTTTTGATTAATATACATGTTAATATACGTTGGATTGAACTAAATAACATATCCTGTACGTAAATTGACAGTAAACCCAGATTTAAGGAAAGGAAGACTGATACAATTTATACTAAAAACTAAATTTCTAAATCGAGTCATGTATATACACCTTCCGAGGGAACAACCTAATTAAAATTATCGCTTTACCTACATAATTAAAAGACTTTCAAATTTTCTTAACAAATTCCCCGAGATTATATTTTGGTAAACTTGTTTTTCCCGTCATTCCCCTTTTTTGAAAATTCATCAAGGCCCTCCGCGAAAATGTATAAATTTCTAATTTTCCGTCTCGAATTCTAGTCGGGAGCATTTTCGCAAAAAAGACGCGAGTAAACTTTTTGAAGCAATTTTATCTCTCATTAAATTTCCCTCCAAAAATTTTGCGAAACCTTCCTCCCCGGCTCAAAATTCATTTTCGAAATTTGGCAAATTCTATTCAACAAATGAAACACCTCCCCTCCTTCTCCACCTCTTCCCTCATGAAAGAGTGAGCAGGGTAACCAAGCGAAATGGGTAAAATCAAAAAGCGACCTTCACTCACTTTCAGGTTTGTTTCCTCAAAAACGAAATCACTTTATTAGGAGAGAAAAATAAATAAAATAAATAACCGAAGTCATAACTTTTATTTATTGGCAAACGGAGGGAAAAAAATGGCTGACTGAAAATAAATTTGGTTGAAAATAAATCATTAAATTAACCACGAATGGGATATTCAACAGAAGTCCACCATTTCTTTTTTCACTCGAATACATGACGACAAAAAGTCCGGAGAGCGAATCCCACGGCGAAAGAAGGAAGAAGGCGGGATGATGGCGATGGGATGTGGAGGAGGAGGAGAGGAGAGAAAAGGGAAAAAGGCAGAATAGAAAATAAAAAATAATAACTTCACCGGAAGAGAGAGAGAAAGAGAGATGAGGAAAAAAAGGAGAGAAATTGAAAACGGCAAAAAAATGAAGAAATCGGAAGAAAGTAATAGAAAGCTTTCAGGAAATGTCACTGTCTGTCATCAAGGCAGAGAACTTCTTTCCCTGAGGGAATTTTAAATTATCTTCGCCCTCTCTAAATGTATAAATTATGTTCTCAGGTATATTTTGTTGTTATTTCCTTCCTTCGGAACTTTTTTTTGTTTCGGGTGGAGCTTCCACACTGTCCACAGTTGGAATGAAAGCTACGACATTGAGACTTTAGACAAATTGTTGTCACGTTATTTATACATTCGTGCGCCGTATCCAGTATATATAAAATATTTATAATTTATAACCTTACCGCGTAAAAAAAGTAGGGCACGTTTATGCAATCTCACTGAAACCAGAACAGTCAAGTTCGATAGACACCGAACACAAAAGACACGATTAGCATCTTCAGACTGCAAAATTCTACAGACAGAGAATTGATGGTCAGGATTAAATCTTAGAATTCTTACCAACCAAAGTTTAAATACAGTAAACATACAAAAAGCAAGACCTTTCGGCAATATTTTGGCATCCTCAGTGGTAAAAACTGAACTAAGACCCTAACACTGCAAAATTGTTCAGACAATTCCAGGTTGAATCCTTTTCAGTCAAAATTTAAAAGAAAGGAATCCCACGTGTCTGCGTAACGGTCCTTTGTCCGTCTGTTTACATCTGACTCAGCAATTATCAATCTGTTGCTTTTAAAAAATGCATTCGTTTCATAAATATTGCACATTTTAACAAAAAATGCTCACTAAAGTGAATTGGTTTCAAAAGTCATGCACACAGTTTAGTGAATAATTGATTCCAAGTTTGTAGGAAATATAATTTGATGGTAAGCCAGCAAGAGGGGATGAAATGTAAGAACTTCAGCCACGTGATTGGGTTTGGGTCATCTTATCGACAGTTTATGGTTGTCCTTGAGAGAAAAGCTGGTTGTTTGAGCTAAGTCTAGTTCATATTTTATTGAATAGTTCGATTTATTTAATATATTTAAGTATAGTGGTTGGAGTTGACTATAAATTAATGTATAAACTTTAATAAGGATTTGTTTCATATCTAACCCACCCTTCGATAGGAATTTATATTATAACAAGAATGGAGATAGTTCGTTTCGTAACCAAATTTGAAGGAAAATTCTCAAAAGTTAGCAAGACGAACACGTGTGCAACAAATGCAGTAACAGCACGCACCCAGTTACAATTTTAAAGCCAAATATAAAATAAGTATGTATATTAGTATATAAACAAATATATTCTAATATACTATCTTTCCCTTCCACCATTATCCTATCAAAAAACTTCCCTCCATGACTCACAACTTTGGTAGTATTTCTAGCTGGTGAATTCAGGAAACCAAGTAGACGGTCACCGAGCTCCCAATACGAACCAAGACCCGACAGCATGAAGGAAAAATTAGGAAAACTACCCCAAGGAGGTAACCAATTCTAAACCAACACCATGGGGCGCTAAAAAGAGACCTTCAACCCTAACTCTTCGGCAAGAACTGAGAGAAAGTTAGCACGACGAGGACTCTGAATGCAAATAAAAACGATCAAAGCTCACATAAGCACTAAAGCGTTTGAAATCCTTTCCACCCCCCCACCCATTCCGTTCTTACTATGCCCTCCTCCATTTTGAAAATAAATAAAATTTCGTCTCATTCTTAATAAAGTACATAATATAAAGGAAAATCAATTTTGTTAAAACGGATGAAAAACAAAACAAAAATTTCCCAGGAAATTGAAATCCAATCAATTATGACAATTTTCGGTTTTGGGCGGATCATTCCCCCCAAAAAATTTTATTATTTAATTTCTCTTGTTTTTTGAGTTGGGGGGGAGGGGAGTGCAGAGAAAAATCAAAATCAGATTTACAACGGTATTAGAAAATGAAATTTACAAAAACAAAATGGCGTATGCCTTACAAACCTTTCCCGCCCGGGGGTACAAGAAGATTGAAAAATTTTATTTTTATGCAGAAGAAAAAGGGAGACGAAGAGGAGGAGGGGAAGAAGGAGAAGAAAAAAACTTTGCTTACAGAATAAGCAGTAATTAATTACTTCCTTTGTAAATTTTTAAAACAAATAAGCCCGGCAATTTGTTTCAAAAGTTAATTTCCAAGCAGAAAACCTTTAGTGTGTATATTTTTTTCGGGACGGGGGGAAGGATTCCGGGAAGAGGAAAAGAGCTTTCTTATTAAGCTCAATTTTTTTTTTACTCTGGAAAGGGAGGGGGTAGGATTTAGGTAAAAAAAATTATCCGATTTGGCAAAAATGAAATGAAGTTTATATAATACATAATATTAAGATAATTTGATTGAGATAAAAAAAAAGCTGCGCATTACCGGAAAGGAAAGCCGGATGGAGGGGGAATTTTGAGAGCTTTCGCGTTGTGAGCCCCATCATTTTTCCTGATTTGAAGTTTGCAAATTAATGAATGATGCTGAAGAGAAATCAATTTTTGAAAATAATTTTGAAGGGAATTTTGCAAAATGTAATTTGAGCTTTGGAAAGCTTGTTGATACTAAGTCGATTTGGTGTCTCAAACAAAAAGTATATCGAGGTTCTCGATTATGCTTATTATAACATATTATTATAATACTTAAGGTTTGTAGTATATGGGAGAAGGGAGGATTAAACTTTTCGGGACTATTCTAGAAAGCTCTAGAAATTTATATTAAAGCCTCGTCTACCCATATTCAAACGACAGAGTGAACATAACCGTGTCCACTATTGTCAAATTGAGTCACCCAGTTTTGGAAGACGATCAGACCCAAAATTTATCTATAAATCGCATAAAAAAAGCCAAAACTAAATTCAGGACATCTTGGTTCCTAAAAAATAGCTAAGGGATTGTGGGTTCCGCTACTGATTCTACTGATAACAGAGGTTATTTTATGAAACTGTGCAGTATTTATGAAATGAGTTCTTGATAAAAGTCGATAAAATTTTGGAAACAACATCTCGACTCAAATGTGCAATATTTATGAAACAAATTATTTTTTAAATAAGTCATTATATTGGATACAATATCTTAATTCCAGTGCGCATTATTTATAAAATGGGCTCTTCGTAAAAGTGTGCGTTATTTATGAAATAAATGTTTTTACAAAATTATTAATAGGATAAATTATCAACGAAAATGTGCGTTATTTATGAAATGAATTCTTCGTAAAACTGTGCATTATTTATGAAAAATGGTGTGAATTGGTAATCGAAAGTTTAAATACCAAGCTTGTGAGTCAGGGATCCACGAGCCCATGCTCCCAACTAAACGTCTCATTCTCAGACAAAAGCTCTCCCTGGTCACATCAACTATCTATTATCTAAGACCTTGGTACTCAAAGTGCAGCCTGCGAGCCACATACGGCCCACTAAGTTCTACTGAGTGGCCCAGTGGAAACCGATTCAGTGAAAATTAGTGAAAGGTCGATTGCTCATTGTGAAGTCTGAACTATAGTGCCTGACCAGTACAATAATGTTCGGGTCTATGCTTAGAAACTGTTCACATTTTTTGCCTCAACATATATATAAGACAATATACAGAAAATGCATACAAAAACAGACTGACAGATGTATATACAGATGATATCCTGAGGGTGGAATGTATTGTTGAAAGCCGGACTTGTAAAATCTTTTTTTTGGGTAAGTCGTGTGGTCCAGTCGCAGTGGTCACAATGGAAATTTGGCCCGGAAAGGAAAAAGCTTGACTACCAAGGATTAACTGATAGATAAAACAAAAACAAAACAAAACCCCAACACGTGGAAAAATTTTCTCCTCATTTCAAAAAAGGACTTCTGTTTTCCCCACATACTGGTTGGTCTGTTAATCCGTGGTGTTTCATCATTTTAAAAACCCGAAGCCCGGAAACTTCAAAAATTTGACTGACGTTTCTAATTTGAGTTGGTTATTAAATTTTTGTTTTGAAAAAGTTGTTGCATTAGCATCCCCGAACGAAATATATCTCAATCAATAGGCACGAATATTTTTAAGGTCCCCCAAAAATTTTTGATTAATAGACACCAAAACAAAATGGATGAAGTAAATGAGGGGCAAGACGAAGAGCTTTCACGCGTAAAAAAAGGGCCCTAGAAAATGGAGTATGCGAGTCAAAATTCAAGCAACAATTTATTTATCTAGGGATTTACATCACGAAAACAATAGTCTAGAAGGTTATGGAAACGGGACATGGGGAGGCGGGAGAGGAAATATTTTTTTTTGGTAACAAAAAAGGAATCCTCCTATCTTTGTTCGGAGCCTTTTTTTGGGAGTTTTTTGGGGGATGGGGGGGTGGAGACAAGGAAGTCGAAATTTTTCATACTAAAGGAAAAAATAATAACCACATTTGTTAGAGAATATTGTTTTGATTTTTTATTTTTGGCGGGAAAGCTCGTGATTTATTTTCGAGCTTGGGATGGAAACGGAAAAGAAAAAGGGAAGTCGATCTCTGGGGAAGAGGCGGAGGAGGAAGAGCGAGAGGATTGTGAATGGAAAATGGCGAAATAATGTGGAGTATGTGTTTCAATGAATAAATAATTTTCACACTGTGATATGTTTGGGTTTTCAACTTGGACACAAATATATTTTTGGAGGTGGTGTGTCGGGATTTTGTTGAGACACGAATCTGTTAGACTAACAGTTGTTACAGGTTTTAGTGTTCTGGGGCTGAATGATTGAGAAAGAATTCAAAGATGAGTCGTTCAATCCAAGTGATCCTCCCAAAAACGCTTGAGGAACTGTTTGGTAGAGAAAGCCTAAGAAAAAATATAGGTGTGCATTATTTATGAAATGAATCCTTATAAATGCATTACTTTTGAAAAAGAGATGTTTAAATCGATGTTCTTGATTTATGAAATTAAACATTGATTTTGAAATGAGTTCTGTATAAAAGTGTGCATTACTTTTGAAATATTATACAACCTGCAAAGTAATATTGTGATAATATTGGTAAAAGTGACAAATTTGATGAATACATTAATATAAATTACCGGAGGTTATTCATAATCACCAATCACGCTCGTTAAATGTCACGAATTATCGAATATTTATCACATTTACCGGGTAGTTTATAAAACCTTCAACTCATAATAGGGAATTTGATAAAAGTTTGTTCAGATTAGGAATTAGATATTTTATAAACTAGCCGGTAAATGTGATAAATATTTAGTAATTCGTTATATTTACCAAGCTTAGTAGGTGATTATGAATAATCGTCAGGAATTAAAGGTATATTCGCCTGATTTATCACTTTTACCGTAACATATATCTGGTGTAGAACACAAAACCGACATTATATTCATGTATACCTAGTAGATGTCACTGTGAGGATTGAAAAATTGGGCGCTTTGTATTTTAGTCAAGAGTCAGGGGTTTGAAACATATACAAGAGATCATCTTTTGCTCTTTTTTCCTTTCTCTTTTGGGATTTGGGCCTTTTGGGGTTAAGATGTAGGTCTGTTTCCCAAAAATCAGTTTTGAGTTACACCACTTAATTGACTCTCTTGTTCTTCTGTAGGGCTGTGAAGGATGGGTGCTAACTAGGGTCCTAGAGAAAAGAATTGAAACCTTTGAGATGTGGCTTTACCGCCGCATGTTTAGAATAGCCTGGACGAGACGAATGACAAACGCGGAAGTGCTAACCCGTATGGGCAAAGAGGAGTTGCTGTACGAAGTTAAGCACCGGAAACTGCAATACTTCGGACACATACTGAAAAACAACAAATACAAACTACTCCAGCTCATCATGGAGGGGAAAATAGAAGGAAAGCGACGCCCCGGAAGACAGAAAACTTCGTGGCTCAAGAACCTAAGAGAATCGTTCGGCATGACATCCGCTACCCTATTCCAAACAGCAGCATCCAAAGTCGCCATATCCCTGTTGATTGCCAACTTTCGACGCGGAGAGAACAGGTTGTGGTCAACAGACGAATGAAAACAAATAAAAACAAAACATGAAACGTGAATTCAGTTTCCGACAATCTAACGCAACTCCTCCAAAACAAACACGCGCCTAAAAAACCATTGAATAATACAACTGTCGGGGATTTTTTTTCTGTTTTTTTCACAAAAATACTTTATCCTTCGGTAAACACTAAAACCGCTAAGTTATCTCTTTAATTAGGGCAAGGATATTTAATATAAATCTGCAGAGAGAGAGAGAGAGAGATGCTTACATAACAATTATTATTATTTTTTACGACTCATTATAAATAACGAGAACAATTTCAGTCGAAAACATGGCGAAGCTTTCTACCCCCCCCCCCAAATTCATCCTGCTCCTCCTTTTGTTTTATTTCTCTTCGGGAAAAGGGAAAAAACCTTTTCCCCAACATTTTCAAAATTAACTCGCCAGCCCCTGCCCCCCCCAAAAAAACCGTTTTCTTAATAATAAAATGAGGAAACAAATTAACAATCAAGTTTTTGTGTTGTTGTTGCTGTTGCTGTTGTTCCCTTTTATGCATTTCAACGGTTTTTCTTCCTCTTTTTTTTTCTCTCCTCCTCTTCCCGAAAAAACTTTCTTTTGAAAAGCGGAGGAAGCTGTCGGTTGGTGGTCGGGAAGAGGAGGAGGATTGTTTTGGGAAAGGAGGACGCTCCTCGTACGTCAACCTTTGCTCTGATAAGTTACAACTTCCGCTTCAACTTTTTGAAAATTCATTTAAAAACTTTAACTTCATTATACTTTGGAAGAATGATTTTATATTATTATTATTATTATCACCGTTGTCATAATGGCTTTTTACGCTTTGTATAATTAAGAATAAAAGAAATAAATAAAATTATTTTGCGTGACTCTATGCATTTCCAAGTGGTTGGGAGGAAAAGTTTTTCTGTTCCCCCCCCGTTTTCCGGAAGAGATTTTTGAGACTTTTTTAGAGCTTTCACGTTTCCCGGATAAAATTCCCCTGGAAGGGTGTCGCTATCGAGTTTTACGAGCCATACGGATTTATTAGGCACGTTTGTTTTTTGTTGTTACTGGCTCCTCTGGTTGGCTGGTTTCGGTTCTGGTTTTCGTTTTTTGTCTTGTCTTCTTTTTACGAGGAAGAACTAAAGTTAATGAGTCTGATAATGGCGGTGAATCGTTTGATGGAGCTTTTTTCATGAAGTGAGAAATTCTTAATTTCCTTTATTTGATTTTCTATAAGCGATGCGAGTTCGTCAGCTGTAGTTTTGACTTTGGTAGGGGCTAGGTTGAGCTTTTGGGGAAAATTTTTTGATTTAAGGGATTGCTGTGTGTGAAAGGGGATGATGTAGTTAGCGGATGGATTGATTGTCACTCACAAGTCAAACTGTTTTGTATATCGATTGTGGTTGGTTGTTCTGACTTGAGCCCTCAAGATATACATTTTAAATATATACAGGGTGGGTCATTTTAATCTCACAGTCGAATTTTAACTATGAGTTGGCGAAAATTTTTGACATAATTGCTCGAAAGCAACTATCAAAAACACCAACTTCATAATTGACTGTGGAATTAATGGCCC
Source organism: Columbicola columbae (assembly GCA_016920875.1). NCBI lineage: Eukaryota > Metazoa > Arthropoda > Insecta > Psocodea > Philopteridae > Columbicola > Columbicola columbae. The sequence continues at coordinate 5,671,117 of JADMLL010000005.1, read as the reverse complement.
ACCCTGTATATAGAAACCAGTACACAATAAAAATAGTACTCACTATTTAGAAGAAGACTTTTCTCATAAAAGCGTGCATTACTTTTGAAATAAACTTTTCATAAAACTACATCAACTACCAAATGAGTTCTTAACATAACCGTGCAATATTTTTGAAATGAGCTCTCTGTAAAATTGCTTATTAGTTATAAGATGTAGCCTTCGTGAATGTGTGGGTTAGTTTTCAGATGAGATTTGGGTTAAGATGGTTGAGCAACAGCAGCAGCAACAAAAAACAAAACACTGTAACTATTACTATTTGAAATTTGAACAACAGAACGTTTCGTTCATCTAATTCAGCAGGAAGATACTGTCACACAGCCCTGCATTTTTACTCTTTGGAGGATAAAGTTCTCAGCTGTAGCCGTCAAAATGGCGTGTGTATGCGGTGGTGCTGTTGTTCTAGTCTATACTGTGAAACTGCCATATTCGACTCCAAAAGTTCTAAATGGTTTTGTGTAACAGTAACAAACGAGCCGTTTCAAACCTAAACAACCAGACTGACAAATAACAACAACAACAACAGCAACAACAACCAAACTCGATAACTAAATTTATCAGCAAGCATCGTTCACTTAATTATTCCATCCAGATTAGTCACAGTATTGTTGGATATTCCTACAGCTCAAGTTCACTGTTATCCTCCAAATTTTCATCACTTCGTATGCCATTTAACGGGTCTACCAAAACGTCAGAAAGTCATCAGAACGTAACCTAACCCAAAAACTGAGAGCTACAGAGTTAGGTTAACGCGATATAACTTTTCCCCGTAGAACAAATAACAATAATAATTTTTCTTTAGTGAATAATATACATCAGAAAAAGTTATTCAATTTATTTGAAGCATTAGTTGAGAAAAGGAAAAAAAAAAAAAAAGGAGGGCATCTACAGCATTCAGACTGCATATAAATGAGAAGAATAGCGATTTAAAATAAGAGTTACACCCTCAAGTTAAAAGAGAAAATTCTTGGCCATAAAGAAAAGAAATCCCTCCCCAGAAAATTCATTTCTCGAAAACCGGGAGGTTGAATTTGCTTTTGAGGCAATATATATGCCAAAACGGGAACACCTTTTCTGTAACGTGTCCCATTAAACCGCTCCTTCTTGGCAACTAACAAAACTCAATAATACGAGGAAGATTGCGTTTAACTATACGGCGAGAAGGCGAAGAAGGAAAATAACTTTAAGGCTTCCAAATAAATTCGGTCCTTTCGAGAATTCCCTCGAATATTAAATTAACTGTCGCCATTTTCCAAACTTTTTCCTTTTTATATTTCACATTCGATTTTGGATTGTTTTCCATGAAAACTTCGATTACATCTTCCCTAATTATTGTCTTCTGGATATTGATAGGCCGTTGAAACTTGTGAGATTATGTGATAATGTAAGGAGATAAAAAAAAATTGTCGTGAATTATTTGTGGGAGTCCTGGGAGCTATCACAGGGGAGTGAAAATTGCTTGCCGGGCACATTTTACCTTTTCAGAAACTTTTCTTCCTCGGTCGGGGAAGAAGGAAGAGAAAGAAAAATGAAAATGGCAATCTCGAGTTACACAATTGGATTCTGAGCCGAGATTATTTGTTGACCGAGGTTGAGTTAAAAATTTTTTTCTCCAAACCTCAGCTAAGGAATTCGTAGGTTAAAGAAACAGCAGCAATTTTCAACGTAGCCGAAAGGTCTTGCTGTTGAGAAAGAAATTTTCCGATTCAACCAAAAATTTGACTTGAATAACGTAACACCACAAAAAGAATAATTTTACTAAGAAACTAACATCCTCCAAGCTCCCAGAGATATAATGTTATAATATATTTGAGTGGAGTAATAATCAAATGAATAACATCGCTAACACTTTCCTATTCACTTCTAACACCTCCTAATAATAATAACCTAGGGTTAGGGATAACAACTAACGCTGTTGGATAGGACAATGTAGTCAATTAAATTAATCAAACTGTGGCTATCCCACTATTACCAACACAACACTACTTTCTTTCCTTCTTTAAATTGTTTAAGTCGCTAACTTCATATTTAAAAATCTTTGGCGGTTTAAAGTTACTTTTAGACATAAATTTGGTACTTGAAGAATTTTTATAAGCTAGGAGAACAGTTTTTATTACGTGAGAAAAGTGCTTTAGCTTTAAACCGGAAGTTTTTAAAAAAAGTTATGCAGAAAATAGAAAAGTTTTTTTCTTAACAGACATATAAGATAAAAAGAAAGAAAAAGGTTAAAGAAGTGTTATTAACTTAAAGTACATTGTTGCCAACTTTTGTGGCTCTAAGTTAAAGGTTGCACATAAAATAGTTTTCAAGTTACAAGTCGACAGCAATGTATGTTATTGTTAGGAGAGTGTCGTGGTGTAGTGGTGGTGTGGTGTATATTGTGTGGTAGGTTCGTCTGTACAATATATAGTAGTATATAGCTGAGTGTTTATAACCTTAGTTTGTTACCGGTTATTTACCCAAATGTATACAAATACGAATATAATATTATATAAATTAGCGATGACCTATAATTGTTTATTTTATAGTAAATCTATTTAATAAAGAGGTGCGCAAACTAGGAGTCACCTAATTATAGATTCCATTATGCCTGCATTTTTTATGTTGTCTAGAGTTGTATAAATGTTGTATAAAAAGTATTTTCTTCAAATTATAAATAAAAATTTTGAATCGATGACGTTTTTATTCGATAAAACGAAAGAAATGCGCGAACTGTACATCGTATTTGTGAACATGTATCTCAAGGGGTCGCCAAAATTTTTCTCTCTACTGAAGGGGTCACAGTCGGGAAAAGTTTGCGCACCACTGATTTAATACACGTATAGTTCAAATTATAATAATGATCATCATTTCCAGAACACATATATGAATAATTGACCCACACTAAATTACATTTGTTAACGCATACAACCCATCTCCCTCATGAATACTCTAATGGGTCACCCGAGCCTAGCGCCGATGACATCGTTCAACACACTGAAATGAGAGGTGTACCTATAGTTGTCGTTTTATTCCCGTTTTTGGGTATAACAGGATGCAGGAGAGGATTCGAACTCACGACCATTGCCTCCAAGTCAGGAATTTTAGCCACTACAATACTCCTCCCACCTACACTACTCCCCCCGCAGGTGCACCTATAATGGTTTCATCTTTAGTTCGTTTTATCTTGAGTTTATGGAGATCATGACACTAATCTCGATTACTCGAAACAAATTGTCATAAATTTACAGTTAATGAGAGCTGTGAGTTTTTCACAATACGATAGCCTCTTTTCGAATTTAGAAAAATTTTCTAAGCTGACTCAGTCCAACACCTTAAATATGTTTTCTATTGGAGGCTAGAAATAGGGAAAAACTCTGGCGATAAAGTGTCGAGTGGCATGTCAAGGGTAACGCAATTTGAGAAAAACTTCTCAGATAATTCCCAAAACTACTCCAAATCGACTTTTCTTCTTCTTCTTCTCCTTATTTATTTATTGTATCCTTCTTCTGATTTATCAAGGTTCAAGGTTAAAAGACCAATTCAAAGTTTTCCACGTCAAATTTCTCTCCTGCATTTAAATCTCCCGTTCGAGAGGGAAATAGAAAATGACACCCTCCCTCTCCGAAGAGAAGGAAAAAAAAATTTTTTTTTGATTTAGGAGTTTTGAAAAAAAACTGGAGCCAGTGAAAAATTGTCATCTGGGGAATTGTTAGCTGCTCTTTTGAGATTTAAAATTATGGCCGAAGAAGAAAAAAAAGGAGAAAAAGTTCCTCCCTCGATTGCCGCCGGGCACCAAGTTCTCACTTGGTTTGGTAATTGGTTTATTCTTCCCCCGAAAGAAGTGAAAAAAGTGTTTTGTGGTGAGTGCACACATGTGAACTTACCATTTAACGGATTTTAGAGCCATCGGATTCGCTTCGTACGAGCAGAAGAGAAGAATGTCTGTTGACTCGTTGACTGTTATGTTCATCGGACTAACTAAGACTATGGGCGGATCTGAAACAACAAATTTGACAACGGTTAACGACTCCTCTGATTTTGTTAAATGTATATGAGTATAATATGTAAGCGTTTATAGTTTTTGGGAGGGTGTTTATTACTAACCGCGTAAAAAAAGTCTAGAACGTTTATGTAATATCACTGAAATTATAAGAGACACTCACAGTAAACATACCGAAACCACCAAGTTTTTCCAATATAGGGTTGTTGGTACTTTCAGTCGCGAAGCTCAAACTTTTTTTATGCGATTTATAATAAACCTGACAAATTGTAAGTGAGTGCATAAAAAGTTTGTATAACTTTGAATTTGTATAAACAGGTTCTCTGAAAATCTTCAGACGTGAGAAGTTGACGAAAGCTGTCGAAGAGTCACTTATACTATAATATAAATCGAAAAAACGTAAATTGCGATTATTTTATGCGACTATTTAAGTTATTCTTGTACATAGCTTAATCAATAAAATTATAAAAGATATTCTACATTTGATAGTTGAGGCAGAAACAGCTCGTCAAGAATTGGTACATGTATTTCATAAATAATGCACACTTTCAACAAAAATTCATTTCAAAAGTAATGCACACATATTCCTTTTTGCCAATTGTATTTATATAACAGTGCAACATGAGACAGACTGGCAGCAGAAAGAGCTCTTTTATATCTCATTTATGTATACATAATCGAAATGGAAACTCTAGATACTGTTACATTCCAGCACACTCTGTAGCTACGTATTGTAATGCAGATCATGTTAGATACGTCACAGCAGAAACTTGCAGGAAGACATGATGTGACTTGTATGAATGAGTCTGCACAAATCATATAAACAGAACACGCGACCAACTGGCAATCAACCAGTGCAGTACAACGAATCAGCGAAGTAACTCGAACGGCTGTCGGAAGGAATATTATTTCTAGATAATCTTGTAGATATTTTTATTTTAGTAAATTTATTTTCACTTGGGATTTGTGTGCTTTGTCTCATCAATACACCTAATTCTGACAAGCATTAGCGTGCGGGTTTTAGAGCACCAACCTATATGCACATCATGTGGATGCTGCAGAGCTAAACAACGTAAAACGCTTCCAACCCGCTCATAACCAATTTGAGTAACTCAAAGGCTTAGAAAGGCAAACAAAAACTATTCCGATGAATAACTACACCCTTTATATTTATAATTATAATTGAACCACAGCTTCCCTATCAGTTGACGTCACTGATATACACCGACAGAAACATCTTCACCACTAACAAATCAATCAATCCCCATTCTTCTTTCGAATGAAGGAGTCGGGTATAATGAACAAAATTTTTGGTAAAATTAAAACGCCGGCAGGGTGGAATTTAATCAACGGACAGAGAAAATTACAGTATAAAAATGTATAACACATGAATAATCCTCACCAATCGAATCCTCTTTAAGATTCATTCGGCTCGGGGGCGTCATTTTTAAACAACGGATTAAATTCTGTTAGTCGAGCGTTGGAAACGTGGCCTCCGGTCGTGAAAAATTTTTCCGGAATGCAAACTAGGAATAATTTGAGCAATTTTTCGGATCTCCTCACCGCAGGAGAAAGACAACAAAGAGGAGGAAAATGGAAGGCTAAAGGAGGAGGGAAAAAAATTTTTTTTAGGAGAAAGCGGAACAAAAGAAAAGGGAAATTTTCCTCAAGCGAGAACGTTTAAATTCGATATATTGGTAAACAAGACACGTATTCGAATCAATGTATATTGGGGCAAACCTGTCAGCAATCGAAATCGAATTCAAAGGGATTTCCTCTGTTAAGGTGTTGCGTAATTCCTTTCAAAAACAACCGCTCCAATGTTTTCCCATTCATCTCCTATAAATTGTAAAACAAAGAAAATGGGAAAATAGAAAGGAACCTTAGCAAGGGGATGAAACATACAACAAGTTGGCAAATTTTATTGTTTTGGGGTTGGATTTGGGGGAGGATTTCACTTTTTTCCAGGGCTTTTCATCACCGGATAAATTCAAAAACCAGAAGAAAAAAAAATTTCAATTCCAACATGAAACTGAATCCACTCCACGTTCACCAAATACCAACGTCCTACTTCCGGTTATCTTCTTCTTCCCTCTCCTCTTATTTGCTCTTAAAATCATGTGCATAAAATCTCAAGAGGAAAGATTCAAAAAAAACTTCCTCCCCCAAAAAAAGCTTTTCTAGCTTTTCTACTCCAACGCACCACCCTCAGGAGATTTGAACTAAAATTCAAAACGGACAGACGCAAACTAAATTTATGAAAATCCGAGCCGATTACAATATTTGGTTTGTTTCCAAGAGATTTTAAAATCAGACCTAAGAATTCTTCTTCTTTTCCCTCTCTCTTGTCCCTTCCAGCATCCCCTACCAGCATCACATCGAGTTTTTTGAGATTTTTTAAATCCGGCAGGCCGGCAGAAACCCCCGGGAAACTCCGATGCATTTCCCCAACAGATAAATTCAAACTTTTTATGTATTTCTCGCTTCGTAAAATCCTGTTCTATGGCCTGATAATCATTTGTTTATTTCTTATCTGGCGATGTTCGAAAGCTTTTGGGGGAGTAATTTCCCGTCAAAGAAATCCTCCCAAAATTCTTTTTCCATCCCCCTTTTTCCCTTTTTTTTTACATTTTTCCTAAATGTCATTGTACTGGTGGTAGATCTGAAACTCTGGGTTGTGCTGTTGAGAATGCCTCTCTCACTCGAGTTTGAATGTTATACAAAATGTCATCGTAAATACATTTCGAATTTATTAAAAATTGACGAGAGCAGTGGAAAAAAGGTTTTCCCCCAAAAAATTTCAATATTTTCAAAGGTCAAAAAGGAGACGAGGACTTCCTTTGCCCTCTCCCCGCCCCCCGGAAATGGTTTCCTCATTTTTTATAAAAACCACAATCACATTGATTGATTTATGTGCTCCATTCGAACATCTCTCTATCATTTCGGGGGATTTGCCCAATTTCGATAATCCATTTATCGTTCCAACCCGCCTCTCTGGACTCCTCTCCCCACAGACAGGTAACTGTAGCAGTGTTTTGTTAGTCTAATCAAACAGGTAAGCTTTGTGGATTGAGAGGAATTAGTACGAAACTGAACCTATTTAAGGGAGAGATTTAGGTTTAGACAAATAGTCGGATGTTCGCCTTGTTAACTGCCACCTGGCTAAAAGTGACACGTTAAATAGTTGTTCTGGCTGTAGGAAACAGACCAATATATTAGCTACAGGATAAGTCAAAAATAAATGAAAATAAAGCGACAAGAGGAAAGAAGAAAAGAGAATAAAATAAATAAATAAAAATCATAGAAACAATAACAGTGAAAAGAGTAGGTCAGCAGTCAGTAATAAAAAGTATGCACACTTTCATCAAACAGTTCATTTCAAAAATATTGCACACTATTAACAAGAAACTCAAGGTGGTGGGTTGTGGCTGTGGTGACTAGAGAAAGAATGATTAGGAGTTCGAGCCCCCTCTGGCGGAAGTTGAACCTCCAAGGCTTCAAAACTAAATTTAAACCCAACTCAAGAGGAACCTCATTTCATAAATAATGCACACTCATTCATTTATAAAATTTAAAAGGAAATTTTTACACAACATTCTAGCTAAGGGACAGGATCGACTCATTTATACATGTCAAATTGAATCGTAACAGTACAGTCATCAAACTCGAGGGTAGTGTATAAATGACTGTATCCTAAGAGTAAGATTGTCTATCAGATAACAAGAAAAAGGCCTTTCGGAAAAACTAAAGCTAAAAGGAGGAAAGATACGTAGAAAGATTCTGAATCCAAAAAAAAGAGAAGACGACAGAGAACAAAACAACAAAGAAGCTTCAACAGATCTGAGCAGAATGTCAAACTAGATACTGATACTACTTAAATGAAGTCAAAAAAACCGGAAACCACACAAAGATCTATAGAAGCATGATAATAAAAGAGAGCCGAGACTACAACCAAGAAACAAAAAAAAAGGCTCAGTCGATTAAGGTTCACTCGTCTAAGCCAAAAACATTTTATCCCGTTTTAATACTGTCTAAACTCATTTTTGAGAAAGGAAAACAAAAAAAAAAGAAGAAAAACTTACAAAAAAACTTCGAGCACCAAAGTAGATTTCATCGAGGACTCATCCTTATCTATCATGACGGAGTTGATGGCTTCGCAAGTTATCGAGCCGCCATTTTCATATCGACTTGCCGTGAAAACGAGACTACTTTGCGTTTCATACGTTCCATCAGCCTGTAACAAACAAGAAAGAGAAATCCAAAGCTTTAACACAATTTTCTTTTGTCATTTCATTTCCTGTTTTATCTATCAAACAAAATGAAAACAGTCTTTCACTAAATCTTTTTCACACCCCCTCAAGTTTCTTGATGAGTGGTCCAGGGATCACGAGATCAAATCCTAAACTCTTCGCCGTGTTTTCAATTGTTAAATGAATTCTGTTTCGAGGTTTTATGGCCGTTATGTATACTAAGCCTGATTCATTTCCATTTTTTAGACCATATACTTGTATATTTTGGGTAGGTAGAGGGGGGTACGGTGAGTATGAGAGCTTTTCACTGTAATAAAAACGCAACAGGTTTAGTAAGAAGAGAAAAATTATACTTAAAAACCACTTAAAGAGATTAAAAGCTACATTTTTTTTTTTAATAAAACTTTGGTTTAACTAAAAGAAACAAAAATTTATTTTACAAAAAAATGGCGTCTAATATAACTCTGTTAAAAGTTTCTCGCTTCCTTTAACTAGAAAGAAAACAAAAATTTTTGAAAGTTCCTCGCCCACTCGACAAAATTTAAATTTGATGAGCAAGAAAAAGTAAAACCCAACAGGGATGATGCCAGATATTTAAATTTCAAATAAAACTTAGAAAAACTAAAAAATTTTTATAGAAATTCGGAAAATTTGGCTAAGGGTTCACCACCAAAAATAAAGGATTTAAATACATGAAAGTTTTTATTTATATCCACGATAAAAATGACAACCTGTTCCCGAGGAAGAGACTATAAGTTGATATAAAGTACTCGGTACTCAAGCTTTTTCCTTCCCGGGCCAAATTTCCATTGTGACCATTGCGAATGGGTCATACGACCTATCAAAAATAAAAAAGATTTTAAGGGTTAACGCGCACAACACACCTTCAGGGTGTCATCTGTATGTATATCTGTCAGTCTGCTTTTTCTCTGTATTATCTAATAAAATATGTTGAGGCAAACAATGTTAGCAGTTTCTGAGCACAGGCCCGAACATTTTCGTACTGGTTTAGCACTATGTTCTAGAATTCAGACTTAACAATGAGCAATCGACCTTCACAAATTTTCACTGAATCGGTTTCCACTGGGCCACTTAGTAGGGCTTGATGGGCCGCAGTTTGAGTACCAAAGACATAAAGAGTTGGGTCACAGACCAATTTTCAAGTTAGGATTTGTTGATTTTGGAGTCAAGTTTACAAAAACCGGTTTTTCGAAAACGTACTAACAAATATTAGTAGATATTATTAGTGAGAGAGAGAGGATAACCAAGAATCAAAGTCACTGATACACATAGTGAAAAAGGCTATAAATATTATAAATATAATCGGGAACCCGGTACTTCTTCCGATACTTTAAAAAAGCCTTTAGTATTAGAGGAACAGACAAGTGAATAAAAAATTCAAATTTCTTATTTGCAGTCTTAGAAACGATCAATGTCATCTAGGAAGAAAGTGAGAAAAAGTTTTTCAAAACAGAAATAGTTATATCGTTATAATCTATTTAATTAATTTTTGTTATTTATCTGTTTATCTGTTATCAATTTATCTGTTTTATTTGAGTATTCTACGCGTCTTTTTCTTTATAATAATAGTAAACCTAAACTTCTACTTATATATTACAAATATACCGTTATATTTTAGTGTGAAAGTTGAAAACCGAAAACTGGGTCAAATCCCTCTCTTTTGTAAAGTCAAAAACCGAAAACCGGACTTTGTATGTGCCCTAATCCAAGCCCCAGAAGCTGACTAAGATATTTTTATAAAGAATGCACAATAGTGTAGAAGTCATTTCATTAAAACTGCAACATTTTATAAAACACTTTAGGCGGGAGGTCTGTGGTGTAATGGTTAAATGCCAGACTAAGAAGTTATAGTCGCGAGTTCAAATCCTCCTCCCGTATCCTGTTGTCGGATCCAGGGTGTATCGTTGATAATGGGTGATGATTGAAAACACGATTCTAAACAAATATAAATTATAGGCCTGTATATTGATATAAAATATTAAAATAGGCCTACAACTAGAATTTGGAATTGAAATGAGAAATAGGACGATTTGGATGATGCGGAGCTCCGAGACTGAATGTTGGATTTCGCTTCTGCTGTCGGCTGATTAAATCTACTGTACACATTTCTAAATGAGGAATGTGGCGACCGCCACACTGTCATTCCCAAAAAGGGTAAAAAAATGGGATTAAAACTCAACTATAACTATAATATACTTTATACACTATGACCAGATCTACTAAAAACCAAACCCATTCAGCCAGACTTTGTATTGAAATTTAACAAAACCTGATTAACTTCTCTCCGTCCTCTTTCATCAGCATCCGGAACGACACATTCTGACACACAAATAAAAATAAATAATTTCCAATCGATTTGAGGATGTGGATGGAAGGAGAACAAAATTATTTTCCGAATAAATTCGACTATTCAATTACTAAAACCAATAAATTTAATAACTTTAATTAGTGTAAAAGCATATTTTAAAGGAAATCAAAATCAAGTTTAAAAGCTTCAACGAAACCAATTTGCGTTTCGCAAAATCTGTTTGAAATTATCGTTTTGGCTGTTGGCAAGAAAGAACAAAAGGTTTTTGGACGACCGAGCTAGAGAACGAAACGCGATTCGGCCCCCCCCGAAACAGGATTCCAACTTAAAATTCGTTCCCGAATGCTTAATAAGGATTTAAATCGCATCGGGTAATTAATCACTGAATTAAAAAATATTGGAGGTAATAAATTAGGAAGGGAAAGCTCCAAGCTTCGTGTTAAAGCTTTTCTATAAATTTCAATTAGGGGGAAGGAAATTTTGGATGATCGGAAATTTAACTTTTAATTTTTTCCGAGAGGTTTGTAAATTTAGAGCTTTGGTTTATGTGACCGGTTAATGGACGGGGGTGGAGGAGTACGAGGTCATTTTTTGGTTTTCGATTTTTTATTTCAGATAAGGGAGCAACAGGAAACTAAGCAATTTACGCCTCTAGATGATGAATAAAGTTAGCCACGGAAAGGCTGAATGAAAGAAGTTATGAGAAGGAACAAAGAGAAAATGAAAATTTATGAACACCTAAAAACAGGACAATAAAAGTTTAAGAAGAAAAACGAAGAAGATGCAGGAAAGTGTAGTTTTATGTCTTTGAGGATACATTCAGCAGATTGAGTTACAAGAAAAGAAGAACATTACGCCCTGATTTTCGAGAATTTCTTGTGAACGGCAAGTATGTCTACTTTGGAGGAGATGTATCCAGTACTGAATAAAGGAAGAACTGTTAGAGAAGCCGGTTAAGAGGACTAGACTAAAGAAAGAAGTAGAAGGAGGAAGCAAATAATAGTTATTCTAAAAGACGACAGATAGAAACAGACAAACTGGGAAGAGAAATATGGATGAGTAGAGCGAGACTATACTATTGAAATGAAGAATAAAGAGAGCAGAATAGAGGAACAGAAGTAATAAAGAAGAAGCCAAAGAAAGATACTAAGAGAAGACTGATATTGAGTCCGGATGTTTATGTCTTTTGAGATGCATTTGGTGTTCTAGTCCACCAATCAGGGATGCTGAGGAAGAAATCACCGTCAAGATAGGTTTTTGAGAAAGAATTTCCTTCAAACCGCCAGTTCTTTCAGATGCTGTAGTTTAGAACGAACCACTAACAAGGTGTAGTAGGCGTTTCACGATTGTAATTAGGGAATGAACCTTATACTTCAGCCCAGTACTTCAAAATGAGGTTCTGGATGGTATTGAATCATAGCCTTTTCGATTGGAAGACCCATATGATTTGATGTAAAACACAATCTTCAACCCATCCCAGAGAAGAGGATTCAAACTCACGGCCATAACTTCTATACTCAGGTGCTTTGGGAACATCTCCCACAAAACCTACCAATTATACTAATACCTACGACTCAAACAAAAGAGATCTGTACCAGAACATAAAAATTTTCTGCCTATATAATCCACCCCTCCCAAAACCTCTTTCAGCGTCACTTGCACGAACACCTGCTTAAATTTTTCGATTCAAAAGCTATAAGCACTTTCACCTCATCAAATAAATAGAAAAGGTTTAAAAAAAAATAAAAAAAACAACGAACAAAGGAAAACACACACGCACACCTCTGAACCCTTTCCCCATAAAATACGACAGAAAAAAAAAGGCGAGAGGAATTGGATTTAATACGTCAGTACGGTTTTTTTGTTTTAAAGAAAAGCTCCCTTACACCCCACCGCCCCTCAAAAAAAAAGCAGAACGAACCGCAAACATATGCGAGAGCATTACACGGTTGAATGTATAACAAAATAAAAAATATTTGACTTCATAAAATGAGTGTTTAATGGGCAAAAAGACATTTTGATGCATTCTGTCCCCTTTTTAATCGACCGTTTAATTTAAATGACTCTGATTAAAAACAAAAAGAGAGAAAACGACAAAAAACAACAAAAACGTAATGAATGGGTTTTCATATTCAGACGCACAAACGAAAAAAATATTTAAAAAAACGAAATTGTTCAAACAGAAAGAATTTTTTTTGTTGTCCTCTGCTGTGTTCATAATAATGATTTTTTTTCTTTTCAAAATGGTTCCCATTCCCCCCAGGAAAACACAACAGAAAAAAAAATTTTTTAACTGAAAATAAAACGAATAACTTATCACCGATACGTGATGCTCGTATGAAAAACGAAGGCTAACGGACTTTCGAGATATCGATTATTCTCGAGTATCGAATTCATTTCAAGATGGCCTCCCCCTATTTTGCTACGTGTTAATGTTTTCTGTTTATTTTATTTGTTTCTTGAAAATTTTTGATTGGTTAGGTTGTTTATTCTGTTTGAATTGTATCAAAAGGTTTCAGGGACGAATTAAGGTTAGTTACAACAGGTGTAACAATTCAAACCATAGAAAAATCACGGATTTCGGAGTAATATTTGAGTCAAGGCATACAACTCTATGGTTTAGAGATGGACAATGAACTGTGTTTGTTGTTTGGAACAGTTTTATTTCTGTCTCTAAAGTTTTCTTCTTTTTGAAGAGTGTTATGTACTTCATTAGTTACATAATACTTAGTTTTTTTAAATATTTTAGATGTGAATTTAACAGAAATCAATAAATAATACATAAACGAAAAGTGTATCAGATTCAAGTGGTCAAATCACATCACTGGTGTTCGCTCCGCTTATTGGAATACGAGCTGTTTGCCTCAATACCAGGAACACAGTCGGCTAGTCACAAATCTTCACCCGAAGAAGGTTCCCTGGCCGCCCAGATAAAAGTTAAAATGGTTCTTAGTTTATCTAAAGTTAATTTTTGTAAGATTTGCATCAAGATGGTTGCAAGCATTCTTTTTGTCTATTTCTTGTTGTAACAGTCAGTTGATTAAATCATTTTGTACACTGACAAGAATGAAACAACATACTTTCAATCTTGTACTTGGGAGTAAAGTCTCGCCCTCTTGATAATAGTATAAATACTGTAGCCCGAGACTCAAGTCAATCAATCAGAATCATTCAGTTACTAATATTCAACCAATCAAATCAATCTACTAAGTTAATCAGTTTGTTTTGGAGTGTAAACCCTGAAGAAAAGTTTCAGAATAAAATTTGAACAAGAAAGTATTTAACAAAAAATGCTGATGTTAGCTCTAGCTAAGACGAATATTTACAACGAAAAAGTAAGCATTCATACGCTTTCTCCTAAAATTCTTCCGCCTTCTCGAAAGGAATTAATTTGACGACTTTTTAACATCTGGCACCTTCCCAAACTTTAACCACTAAAAATTTTCATGAAACCATCCCTTCTCTCTTCTTTTGACTCCTTCACCCTCCAAACCGCCATTTCTTGAAAGCCATCAAAACTCATGTTTAAGACAACAGATAAGTGCTTGACCACATTTTGAACCCAACACAGTCTGTCTCATAAACAAAATTTCCTTACATCCACCCCCCATCCCTCCGTCCGGAAGGAGAACTCAACTGGAGAATGAAACTATATAGTTTGCTGTCCCTTTCTCTGCCAGTACTAGCGAACAGTTGCTTGCGTGAGAGCTGACGGAAATCCTTTTGTTTCTAATGGATTTCGTTTTATCTTCCACCTCTTAAATCCTTGTTCTCTGTTTTGTGCGGTTGTGTAAAGACTTTTTAAGTGTTTCATTTTGAATCAAACCTCAGAAAACCGGAACTGAAACCGGTGGTGATTGCTTAACTCAAAATCAACATACGAAAGTGGAAATGTTGACGGAAATTACCTCACAATTGGAAATAAATGTTCGTTTACGTCAAATTTTTTTCATAAGTAATGCACACTTTTATGATAAACTCATTTCTTAAATAACGCACAATTTTGGCAATGATTCATCTCAAAACTTTTGCACACCTTTATAACTGTTATTATCTGAACGCCATCACTGATTGTATCACTCCTTATAACAGTGTGAGTGTGCATTATTTATGAAAAGAGCTCCCTCTAAAATAGTGCAATATTTATTTAACTAAAAACTTACAATCGAATACTTTCATATATATAGGACACTTTCCCCAAATACTCAACCCAAAACTAGTGCACATTTATATAAAACTTTTTACAACAATTCATTTCAAAAATCATGCACGTTTTAGTGAAGAGTTAGCTCCCTAACGAGCACTTTCATTCATAAATATTGCACACGATTATGAGGGATTCGTTTCAAAAACAATACTTTCAGACATACGAGACAATTTAACGACATAACATATTTAATAAATGTGTACTTCTTGTGATAAATTTTTCTTCTACAACTGTGCATTATTTATGAAAGAAAGTGGTCACAAAATTGTGGATTTTTCATGAGAGCAGTTGTTACAGTGATGTCGTAGATTTGGCTCCAAAACCAACGGAAGTAGCGAATTCCAGTCCAAAATAAATTACAAAACTGATTTATTGGGTTACAAACTGCTAAGCTGTAGTTACAGAGTAACTATTTATTATGTATACTATTAGTATATATTATTTATTTGATAGTAATAGTTACAACGGCTAAAAATATATCTAACGACTGATACATCTGACAACAGCTATACAATGTCAAGGAAGCAAGACAAAAACCAACCGAAATCCCTTAAAATTGCCCAAGCCAAATGCGAAGTATAGGTGCAATACCCTGTACTTTTGTCACTCCTGTCAGCTTTCCTCCAGCCGAATTATGCCAGGATCGCGATTTTAGGCGATTAAATTGAGCCACATTTTATTTTTCCTTTTCACTTGGTAACAGCAGATAATATGCATAATATTGATGTGAGTTATTGTAGAAAGTGTGCATTATTTATGGAATGAACCGTTAGTAAAAGTGCATCACACACAATTTGAGATCCGTGTGAGGTTATTCAGTGTCTATGGAGGTAATAAGCACATTATTAATTCATAATTTAGAAAATTGGGAACCAATTATGAATGTTAAAGAATGATTATGTTTATAATATAATGAGTGCTGTTGTCAGCAGTTCAAAAATAAAGCTGATTAAACCCTTCAAGTCGGAGATCGAAACACGCAACAAACAGACAACTTTATCAGACTGAGTTACTGATGAGACGATACGTCTGCGTTTCTTTTAAATTTCCTTTTTTTAAGCGAGCACAACTTCAAAACTCCATTTTTTCTTTCTCTCTTTAAAAAAAGTAAATTAAATTGAAATAATTAATTTTTGTGTGTTCCTAAATTATGTCGGAGAAAATTTCATTCGAATTTTCTAAATAGAGAATTGGGAAAGGAAAATTGCTCACAAAAGCTTTTCTTAATTTTCTATTCAACACGTCGGAGGATAAAAGAAAAAAAAAGTTAAGGAAAAGAGAAGTAAAGGAAAGGAAAATGCGAGAAAACCTTTTTTCGGATGCCTTTCTAATGAACCTTTTGAAATAGAAACAGTCGTCTCGTCGGTTTTTGTTTGTCCGTTTGCGTTTAAGCAAACACCGGAGGCCTTTAAAAATTTTTAATTTGACCTCGTAGACAGCTTACTCTGTCAGTCTGCTTTAAATGAAACGTGAATACCATTAGAATGAAATGCGCATGCGTGATGTCTGTTTTGTGAAGGTTTTACTAAATGTTAGTTTGGGCTGTAGACAAGTCAAATAGCTTGCTGGGGGATAATTCTCAAATTATGTCCCAAATTTTGAAAAATCTATTTCCGGTCTAAAAACCTCAGACATGTATAAACACATCAAAAGTCGTAGCCCAAAAGAGCCAAATATAAACCATAGAAAATTAAAATTTATTCAAAGAGCCATTTTATACTTATATAATATAGGCTATAAACTTTCATAACTGATTATGATCCATTTTATACGCTTTTCTTTAGTATAAACATTTTCAACGAAATAATTTGGATCACAAATGCACTCTACAGCTTTCCTTTGCTAAAAATTCTTAGTTTAACTAACAATATATAAAATAAAATTTGGTATCAAGCTTATATAAAGATAATATCTGGTTAATAAATAATGCTTCGAGCCTATACTAAAAATTTTGTCGAAGAGCCAAAGCCAAGGAATGGAAGAGCTACATGGGGCACCGGGATCCGACCCTTGCTTTAAGAAGTCAGTTTTCACCTTGGCTCAAAAAGAAAGTTTATTTTTAATTTTTTAAAATAACTTTTTTATAATAATATTGATACTATAAATTGTTTTAGTTCAGAAATTCTAATACTCTGTGAGGAAAATATCAGTTTTCAGCTTTGTCACTGCTTTAACCCTAAATTTTTAAATACTTTCGACTCAAAACCCACTTTCACCACTAAAAACAAATTTTGGTGGTTTTATTTATATTAAAATTTCAGTATATATTTATTTATTTAAATTTTAATCTCGTTCTCCACTTTTGGTTATAACAGAATATGGGAAGGGATTCGAACTCACGATCATAACTTTTATAGAGGCGCTTAACTAATACACTACAGGGCTCGTCCTATCTTTTTATATATATTA
The DNA here is from genome assembly GCA_016920875.1 of Columbicola columbae. Lineage (NCBI taxonomy): Eukaryota > Metazoa > Arthropoda > Insecta > Psocodea > Philopteridae > Columbicola > Columbicola columbae. Next base: position 5,653,901 of record JADMLL010000005.1, on the reverse strand, counting down.
TTATAAAACTGAGCAGTTAAAAAATTCGACAACTCATAATAAAGAAACAATTAAAATTTTGCTAAGATAAAGAGCTGGATAATCCATAAACTCGCCGGCAAATGTGATAAATATTCATTAATTTCTCACAACTACAAGTTTAGTTTGTTGATATGAATAATCTCCGGAAATTATATACTGTATATTCTACTCATTTTTGCCGTAATATAATGTAACGGTTCACCGGAAGTACTAACCCCAGTAACAAAAGAAAACATCGAACCCAAATGGTTTGGTGATGGCAGATTTGCTTTGATATACTATATGGAGTGAGATATTAGTATAATTTATGAGGGTGCATCATAGAAAGGGCCCAAAATTTGTATTTAGAGTGTGTGTATGGTTAGTATTAAAGGTAATACCGGAATGGAATTTGGGAAACTAACTTGAAATTAAATTTCTCTAAGATTCAGCAACGTCGTTTCCTTTTTTGTGGTAGAAAAGCGCAGAACAGTATCCAAGGCGCACACAAAAAACTAAAACGGCAACAAGTCAAGCCTAAACTCCATCTCTCCTTCTTCCCATCACAACAGACAAAAAAACAACAACAACAGCGACAACAAATTCCCACTTTCCCAGTTACCCTCATCGCCTTTTCCTTGGATTTCTTTTCAAGCGTGAAAATTTCAAAAATTGTCTTCCTTCCCTACCCCTTCCCCCGTTCGCTTCCTTATAAAAGAAACTTCGAAGGACACGCAGGCATAATTTTTAACTCTCTCATAAATTATTTAAACACCAGACTAGAACACAATGCAAAGCACGGTTGGAGTCTATTTTCTCGGAGGAAAGAAAGAAAGAAAGAAAGGAAGAAGAAAAAAAATTTTTATCTTAAGAACGGAAGAACAACAGCAAACTGGTGGCGAGTAGCCAAAGGTCTAAGGCTGACACTTTTCGTGCCAAAGCTCACTCCCGTCTTTCATGCTTCCCCGCGTTATTAATGCCCCTTTTTTTTTATTCAAATTCTCAAATTAAAAAAGTTGTTTTCTCGCAGGTGAAGGTGCCATAATTTTAAATTGCTCGGGAGTTAATGTCGACTCGAGTGGATGTTAAAGAGTGTTGCAATTTATTTTATGAAATCCTAGAGTTACGATAGACAGAATTGGGGTTTAGGTGGACGAGAGAGAGAGAGAGAGAAAGCTCAAAGTCACGCGAGGCTTCTAAAATTCTTTTTCCTTTTGTAATCTTTCCCAACAGCTCACGCATTTGGTAAATTATTGTTAAAAACAGAGAAACAATTCTTTTCCGACCAGAAATTTGTTATTAATAACAATTTAATACTCCTTTAAATTATATAAATTAAAATCCGCTCAAAATAACGGATGTGCAGTATATATTTTATAAACCACAGCTCCTCATACAACCTGTTAAACGGAATACTCAAGAACTTCCTGATTGAGAAGACTAATATAACCATCTATGGTTCTGTAAAGTGTGCATTAGTTATGAATTGAGTTTCATCTCCAACTGTGCAATATTTATGAAAGTAAAAATTTTCTTTATTTATAAATTGAACTTCTCTACCATTCTTCCACCCTTCCTGCCTTCTCTTCAAACTTCCTATAAATCTAGTCTGTGTTCTTATCACTTCTTCCTCTTCGTAACTACCTTCCTTTCTCTCTCTCTTTTAGTTACTCCATCCAAACTCTCTCTCTCTACCTCAGACCAATTTCTAGTTGTATCCATTGATGCCAAGACACTAATCTGTTCAATAGATAAAAAATTTCATTTAAAGCCAGACTAGCTGATTATTATTTAGCTTAGAAACAGGTGAGAGTTAAGTAGGAGGTTAGAAAAATAATTTATAAATTGAATTTCTTCCATAAATATTGCACACGTTTACGGAAAACTCGACTATTTAACCACCACCGGTTGAATTTCCTGCCACAAGGGTGGTAAATGAAACCAAATCAAAGTTTCCTATCCGCCATTTAGGCTTCTGTGGGTGTATGTAGTATCGAACCAATCACTCAACCACAAGTAAAATTATGTTAACTACCAAGTTGAAAATGTGTCAATGAAATTATAACGATGCTGATGTCGTAATCAGTTCTACTTTTATTTCCTGCAGTTTTGTGTTATCCTCCTAACACCCCCCACCAAAATGGTCATCACCTACAGCTATAAAACACTCTAATTAGCCTTAAAATATTAAAATTAGTCAAATCAGTTTGGGTTATAACAACAAGTGTTAAGGATACGAAATCTTCGTTCCATAAATTGAAGCTCTTGATGATATTTATATGATAATATGATGATGAGAAAGATTTTGGCGACCCCTGAGATAGATGTTCACAAATACGATGTATAGTTCGTTCATAAATTTTATTTATACCTTTAAGAAAATACTTTTTATACAACATAAAAATCAGTAGAATTCCTATAAATGAGATGTATGAGGCTACAAGTTTCTACTTATCCATGTTCGGCGATAAATTCGAAATTTAGAAAAATTTAGAAACCCCCAACCTTCAGACGACCCCTAGTTTGCGCACCTAAGCTAGATTACTGACGGTAGGGATGACCAAAAAACTTCTTCATCATTCTAAACAGCAAGATTCTAAGTCCTTTCTGTATAAACAACAAAAAGCTTCTAGAAATTGGTTTAGAAAGCTATAAAGAGTCATCAGAGAATTTATTTGGAGGCTTAAAAAACGGCCAAACCCACTTGGAGAGTTTTAATTCAAACAAAAAAATTTTTTTTATATCCGTCGGAAGAGGGGGAGATGTTCTAAAAGAAAAATTTTTTTTTTGTTTTCGAGAGAGAAAATTTCCGGGACAATAAATAAGGTAAAAAAAAGAGAGAAAGTTCCAGGTCTTTTGTCTTGGAAAAAACAAAATTTCTTCATCACCCTGCATGCAAATATCGGCATTTGAATATCTCAAAAGTTGATTCAACCGCAAAAAAGGTCTTTTTAACAGAGGAACAACAACAACAACAGCGGCGGCAGCAAGAGGACGACGAAGAGTAGGAAGAGGAGAAAGAAGAAAGTATAAAAAACAAACCCGGATATTATTATTATGATTAATATTTACAAAATTTTATATACTTTTCTTTTTTCCTTAAAGCGCATTTTTTTTTGGAAAAAGGGTTTTTGCTCTTATTTCCGGAATCCATTTATTATCGAATTGAATTTTTTTTCTCCTCATTTGTTTTCTGTTATAACTTTACGTCGAATGCACGATTTCTATATTATTTTCAGACTTTTATCTTTGAAATACTGAAAATGAAATTTTTTCTCTCTGTCGTAAAAAATAAAAGGAAGAAAGAGAAGAAGAATAGTACCTGAACGGAGGTGATATTGAATTTTAGCGATTCGCTGTTATAGATTCAAATAAAATTTTTTATAACACACAGAAAGCTATGGAGGGCTTCTAAAAAGAGAATTTAGATGATCAACTGTCGTTGTTAACTATACTAAGCTTTTATAGGTTTATAACAAACCCCGTCGTAATCACATGACAACCCCAAGTAACACAGACCTGAAGCTAAAAACAAGAAATCACCCAAACCTAATGAATCCTTCACCAAATCTACTGCATTTATACTGTAAATGTTTTGTCTGTTTTGTACAGTTTGATTATGATTGATAAGACAGCTGAGTGACTCTTGAAGGCAATCGTAAACTGTGTCATAGCTTACGAAAAAGTGAGTACTTAGGAGAAAGGACAAACAGTTCGATATTCTAACCTGTTGGTATCATCATTTTTGAAGTCAGACTAAATGCAAAACCAGAACAGATGAGCTATAGTGAACAAATCTTGAGACCGACGGCTAAAAATATTATATAAACCGGAGAGTATAAATAATATCATATATAGGTTACGGTAAAAGTGATAAATTAGTCGTATGTATGTGTAACTCACGGAGATCGTTCATGATCACCAAATAAACTTGGTAAAAGTGAGAAATTACTGAATATTTATCACATTTACCGTCTAGTCTCTAAAATCTTCAACTCGTAATAGAGAAATTGGTCAATGTTTGCTAACATCTTGGTCTCTCTCACATTTTGCTGACAAAAACCGAGCCATCTAAGCAGCTATGCTCGCTAGTAACAGTGGGAAGTGACAGAAACCAAAGATCTGACCAAACTTTTATCAATTTTGTCATTTGCGAGTTGTAGATTTCACGAAATAGCCGGTAAATGTGATAAATATTCAGTAATATGTACATAACTACCGAGGTTAGTTGTTGAATATAAACAATCATCGGGAATCATACATATTTCTGCCAAATTTATCACTTTTACTGACTATTTCATACAATCTTCAACCTATAAGTTACAATTTAAGAAAAGTTTACTCAGATTAAGAGTCCGATAGTATATAAACTACCCGGTAAATGTGATAAATGTTGAGTAATTTGTCACATTTATCAAGCTTAGTTGGTGATTACGACTAATTGCCTAGAATTATACATATTCGACTGATTTATCACTTTTACCGTAAGATATATACAAGATGTAACGCACAGAACCGATATTAATTTCCTGAAAGTCCACCTGAAATGCAGGTTTGTTGAGAATGTACATTAAAAATAGTAGTGTCAGAGGATAAATAATAAGCGAAATCAAAAATAATTCGAAGAACATGAGACTGACTCCAAAAATCTTGCGAAATACTATAGTATAAATGGTTTATAAACAAAATTAGCCGAACAGTGTCAGCAAATCATAAACCAGAACAAATATTATTAATACAAAGCTGAAGCAAGATGGCAGGGTATAAGACATAGTACAGAATAGTAAAGATGATGGTTAACAAATAGTTGAGCGAAAAATTATACAAAATGTATACCAAAGCGTATAGTATATATAAGACGCTCCCTAGATCTCAAAAGGTCGTAGGAAAAATTAAAAATATTTTTATAATAATCAAAAACCCACAAATTTGAAATAAGGTTGAAACAACCTGGTCTATAGACGACCAAATAACATTTCCTTCAGTTACTGAAGTTTTCCTGTTGGCTATTCTGTCCGGAACTCAAAAAAAAAATTCCAAACTAGAGGAAAATAGTGTAGAAGTGTCGGTCATCCCCTACGACCAAGGCCTGCCTTCCCCCAGGGCCCTTCCCGGTGTCTACTTCCCGAGGGCCTTTCAAGTTTGTTTCTAAACCGGTCTTTGTTCTCAAAAGTTTTGCTAAAGGCTGTCATAAAATTAGTTTTGGTGTTGAGAAGCTGGGAAAAAATAACAAAGGAACCGCGCGTATTGGACAGTTGGTGCCTTTTCCCTTCTTATTTTCATTTTCCCCGACGGAAATACTCGTTTTACGCGCATATTTTTGTGCGAGTTTTACAGCCGAGCTTTTAACAGACGTATTCCAACCCATTCCATGTACAATAGAGTCTTCTGTGTGGTTACTAAACTGAGTGTCTATCTGTTGACAAATTCTCTAGCTGGTTTCACATTTATTTCAAAATTCATGCACACATTAAAAAGAACCAGATCGCGCTTAAAAGATCGCATAAAAAAAGAACCCTGATTGAATTTAACTAAATCAGACGTAAAAGGTGATATTATAAATTCGTGGGACATACTACTTTTAAATATTATACGTTGTTTAATGATTCGGAATAAACTTTTGAATCTACACTAACTAAACATACACTTATGTAATACTTACAGTCAAAATAATTTTTGTTTTAGGCCTCTGTATCCAAGCAGCATTAAAAAAAAATAAGTAAAATAATTAATAACTTAAGTACAATTGATATAAACCAAAACAGAGTATATCATGGCACAACTTATACACAAAACAAAACTGAAAGTAGGCATAAAACATAATATTTTAAGAAAGGTAAACCAGAAAATGGTTACCAAGATGGAGGATGAAGCATGACAGCGACACTATACCCCAGTTAAAGTTAGTAATTAGGCGGTTAGTATATATAATTACCGGCGGTTATTCATAATCAAGGACCAATCTTGTAAATGTGCCAAATTACTGATGTTTATTACATTTACCGGCTAGTTTATACAATACCCAGCTCTTAATCTGAACAAACTTTTATTAATTTTCCACTTATGAGTTGGAGATTTTATAAACTAGCCAGTAAATGTGATGAATATATATGTTACGATGAAAAAGATAAATTTGGCGTATATATATAACATTTAATTCCCAAAGATTACTCATAATCACCAATTAAGCTTGTTAAACGTGACAAATTAATGAATATTTATCACATTTACCGGTTATTTTATGAAATATGAATCCTAATGAAGAGATTGATAAAAGTTTGCCCAGATCCTTGGCTTCTGTCATGTATTCGCCGCTTCCTGTTGGAAGGTTCGTTCACTGTTACTAGCAAGCAGAGTTGTTTAGATGGCTCAGTTTTTCTCAAATGAGAGAGAGGCCAAGGTTGTCAGCAAACATTGATCAATATTTCTATTACGATTTGGAGATTTTATAGACTACACGGTAAATGTGATAAATATATGTTACGATGAAAGTCATAAAATTGGCGAATATATACTGTATGTTTTTCACGTGGATTATTTATAATCACCTATTAAGATTGTGATCACACATCAATGTGACAAATTACTGAATATTTATCACCTTTACCGGCTAATTTAGAAAGTCTACCACTCATAATGACGAAATAATTACAATTTTGTTGAGATGAAGAGCCATGAACTCGTCGGTAAATGTGATAAATATTCCTTACTTTCTCACAACTACAAGTTTAGTTTCTCGTTATGAATAATCTCCGGGAATAATATATTGTATATTCTACTGATTTATCACTTTTACCGTAATGCAATGTAACCCAGAACCAAAATTATTTTTTGATTCAACGGAAGTAGTAATCGTAGTAACAAAAGAAAATATTGACACATATATATGAATATATAATATATAGTATAATATGAAAATGATAATATGAATAGTATAATATGATATATGAGTAATATGAATATATAGTAAAAAAATTGTTTTCTAGGTGAGAGGAGTAGTGTAGTGGTTACGTTCCTGACCTGGACCCAAATGGTCGTCAGTTCGAATCCTCCTCCCGCATCCTGTTATACCCAAAAAGAGTGAAAAAGGGATTAAGACCACTAGATAAATTATTTTCTAGATAAACCAAACTTTAAAGAAACAAATTAATTAGCGAAATTAAATTTGTTTGAATAAATAAATTAACTAAGAAAAAAATTGTTTAATTAATTGTATAACAGTGATTACTTCAATTACGAAATCATCTCAAGTCTATAAACAAATAAAAAAACTTTTTCATATTCGTTTCGAAAAGGTGGAAAACTTTTCCTCAAATTCTAAATAAGCTTTAGAAAGTTTTAAACATTTCAAATAAAGCTCAACGAGTGATATAAATTTTTATTTAAACAAATAAATAAATAAGACTTTGCTATTTGTTTTATAAGACTTCAATCTTTAGCTTTAATGAAAGTCATCGATCCATTTGGTTTACGATTTGCCAACGCGTAAATAAATAAAAAAAAGTTTTGATGTTCACAAGGACCGTATCCAGTCTAAAAAATAATCAGAGCCTAGGGAAACGCGATGGAAGGAATTTTTTCATCCCTTAAATACAATCAAAAGTTGCTCGTGGGCATTTCAAACCCAGCAACTCCTGAAAGAGACATTTGGGGTTGGCATGTCTTGTGTGTTGTCATCCCTAACATGGTTAACTCTGTGATTTATAAAAAGGAAAGCCGCCATCCCTCAGGTTACGAAGTGTGTCATACGTAATATGGTAAACAAGTTTGCTGAAGAGAGTCTGCTGATTTGGTGTTTTGTGTTCGGTAGATTTAAACAAAAGCTGATTAAACGAGAATTGAGATGTCTGAGATTTACAAGGAGTGTTGGGAAACGCGAAGGAAAGAAAAATTCATTCGAGAGGCGGAGGAATTTTCCAACGGAATGACAAAGTGGAAAATTACACGGTGGAAACCAAAGTTTAGTGTTGGTTATTGAAATTAGCTACCAGGGCGTAACCAAACCCTGGAAATGTCACAACGGTTTTCCTTCCCTCGTCGTGACACCCTTTAACTTTCGCTTATCCCGGTTACAGTCAATTCAAATCTTAGAAAACCAAAACTTCAACTTCGATCTTCCACCATTTCCAAATCTCCCGAATCAAGAAGGAAAAACTCACCATCACCCAGTCAAACATCTTTATCTGTCCTCAAAAGACAAACCCTCCCGGCGATCGCTCTGCCCCAAATTTATTATCCTCAAATTTTCATAGACAAACAGCCAGAAGCTCGTGATCGGAGTGAGAGTAGAGAGTAAAAGCGTTCGAAATACAATAAGTTGACGGTGGCAATCGCCAAGGGATTCGCAAACTGAGGAACCAGAAAATTAGGGAAACAAAAGAGAGAATGAAAAGGAGGGAGGAGCGGGGCTGATGTGACTTATGATCTGTCCGTCCCACATTCAAACGACAATGAACGTGACAAATAGACTCGGGTAAAATCTAATTCTTCAGCCATTAACATTTTCATTTTCCTTAACAGCCGTTTCTAAAATGATAACAGATTTTATTATCTGAGGAGACTCGAGGATCTCATAAAATCCTTTTTTTTGTAATTAAAGACCTTTTTTTCTTCTCTGCTGGCAGCCAACAGTCCTTGATGATCTCATCAGAAGATATTATTAATAAAATTATTTGTCTCACTTAGCGCTTAAGGTGAATAAGAACAGCAAAGGAGGTGATGGAATGGTGTTATTGGAATTTTCATGATAGTTTTTGATTTCTTCTTTATTATGTTCAGAATATAGTCAATTGGAACTGACCATACCTTTCGTATTGAGGGGAATTTACTCCATGTAAAATTCCTCGGGCTGTTGAGTACTGCAGGTAGCACTGTCGTGTCGTTTAGTTTCACTTTTATCACTTGTCACATAGCCGGTTTCGTCAAACCACCAATTCAGACCTTTATTTATTTATCTGAGCTTTAGTCCCGTTTTTCACTCTTAGGTATAACAGGGTACGGGAGAGGATTTGAACTAACGACCATAACTTCTATAGTCGGGAGCTTTAACCACCTACACCACAGACCGCCTGCCAAATTGAGGAATCACTATTACCACACAAAATTTTGTAGGTCCATCAAGCCGAACCCGGGATTTGGAATTGGAGCGTTGGGATTTGGTATTTGGTCCTTACGATTTTGAATAGAGATACATAAAAAAAAGACGAAGAATTAAGAATTTAGAGAAACATTAGGAATTTAGTTGCAAAAAAGGCGCCAGGTACTTGAAAGATTGAGGAGGCTGCTCCAAAATGGAAATCAGCAACAGAACAAGACGACATATTCCCTGAATTCCTCAAAAAACCACCGACTTGGAGATCCAAATTTATAGATATACTTGACGACATCAGGGATAATTTCACTCCTCATAAAAGTGTGCATTACTTATGAAAGAAGCTCCTCCAAAAACAGTCGGTATTTATGAGGTGATTCCCTGACAAAAATGTGCATCATTTATCACATAAGATCTTCATAAAATTGTGCGTCACTAATGAATTGAATTTGTAAAATTTTTCACTACTCACGATTTAAATTCTTTCATAAATATTGCACACTTTTGCAAAAGAACTTTATTCATAAGTAATGCACACTTGAAATACAACCAAAATAACGGATGTAATCGGACAAAAAAGACGCACATCTACAGCCCATTGGTATATGACCTATGCCTGTGGTTTCGATAGTTAGGTTGGTACCACTGAAATAATTTCAGCTGATGTTTGCAGTTTAAGTCAATATGGTACACCCATCAAGCTCAAATAAGGCCAGGTAGGGTATCAAACCGGATATTAAAGAACTTCTCAAAGAAGGGAACAAATAGTAGCAACTTCGTGTGCTGTAAACTGTGCATTACTTATGAGAAATGTCTCCTGTTCGGTATTTATAAAACTGATAAATATTTATCTAATGCAAATATGTGTGTATATACTTTTACAAAAAATTCAATTCATAAGTATTGCACACATTACATCAGAGCTTATTTCATAAATAATGCACACTTCTCACAATAATTCACATCAGAAACTAGGAAAATTTTTGGAAGAGTTGATTACTTTAAAAGTCCACATTTTTCATGAGGCTTTCTTTCAAAAATCTTGCACACTTGGAATTTATTCCATAAACATCGGTATAAAACGTGAGTGTCAAAGGAAACGTTAACTAAAGAACACGTCTGAAGTCTTGCTCGCACGAGACTGTCATGCTGAGTAGGTGAGAAATGAATTTGCTTTCGTACAGGTTCAGGTCTCGGAATTAATTAAAAGAGAGAGAGACGGTGGGATTTTCATTTTCAAAACGGGTGAGAGAGCTTTTTCATTTCGAAAAATATGATGTCATTTCCGTTTCCTTCTCCCGTCATCTCGGGAAAGAACCTTTTTTAAAAAATTCACGTTCAAAAAGTATTTCAAAATTAATTAATTAAAAGAGGAAATCATTAAGAGGTTTAATTTATGTAGCTCGCTGCTACAGTTGATTCATCATATCCGCAGAAAATAAGCATTTTATCATTGAGCTGACGTCGGTATTTAGAAAATGAAAACGTTTTGTGGTCGAGAGTCGTGACGAGAAAGCATTCTTGATGAATTCCAAAAGATACGAGCACAATCGGTTTCCATTCATCGATTCCGTTCGCCATCTCTTTCCTCTTTTTAATTAATTAATTAATAACACTACCAACAGGATGAGGTGAATATAGCACAAACCTTGACGGCGGAGGTCGTCGAGACGAAATCCCTCTCTCATGACCTCGGTTCCGTTGTACCAGGTGACGTTCGCTGCTGGACGAGCCCCGTACACGATACACTGGAGAAGGACTTTGGTGCCCTGAACGACGTGGTGTTCCACTCCGGTGAGAACCATTTTCAAAGGTCGAACTGTAATAAAAGGAAAAGTGTCGATTATTCCAAGTTGTACGGATGAAAGTGGATTAGTTTCGGGCTTAAGGGAAACTCGGTCACGTGGGTAGGGAAATTCCCGGAACATCAGATAGAAACGGGAAAGTCGAAGATGAAACGGATTTTGTCGGTTCGCAGCCCTGTTTTCTAATTATTTGGGGATTTAAGGCGGAAGTTTTGAAGGAATTAAATCCAAGAATTTGTAAAAGCCAACTTTTTAAACTTTTCCTTGTTCTCAGATTGCTTTTTAGTTTTGGGTTTCCAACAAAATCCAAAAAGACATTTATAAGATGAAACATCGACTTTCGGATTTCGAAGAGCACAATTATTCAAAACGAGATGGAGGAACCTAGTACAACAACACAAAAAAAAATTTCCAGAGACGGGGAAGAGGAGGAGGAGGAGGAACGGAAACACGGGGAGGAGACACGAACAACGTTAAATTAAAATCTTTAGATAAGTCGAAGAACTTCTTTTACCTCCTTCCAAAGCAAGAAACAAAAAGAAATGAAAAGAGAGAAGAAGAGTTAGTGATCAAAAGAAGAAACACGACATCATTAACTAGCAGTTCTTCATCTTTTGTAATGCGGGAAGGAAATTTCAGCGGTTTTCCTCGCTCGAAAATTGTCTTCTTTTAAAACATTTTCTTGATAAAAGCTCGTCTAGCTCACTTCAGCTTTTGAAATACTGAAAGAAGAAATTCAAATCGACGATCACAGCTTCCAAAAACCTCTCAGTTATTTACATCCAACGCCAACGTTTTCAAATTTTCACAATCACAAAACTGAATTATTATAAAATGTGTGCGTTATTTATGAAATGAATTCTCATTTATCCATTTACTAATTATGTTAAGTATTTATTTATGTACGGTGATGTGCTGTCGTTTGTCATTTCATATTTTGTGTCACATAGCTAGTAACAGTACAATTAGCTTGTATATAAAAGAGGATATGGTAACACCCGCAAAAGGTATACAATTATAAATATATCAATATAGGTCGATAATGCACATTTATACATTTCTAAATACCGTGCAATTATACAATAATCTCAATTCACAAGTTATGAACAGCTCATTTCATAAATAACGCACACTTTCAATAGTAGTTTACATCTAAAGTTAAACGTATCTTCGGTAAAAGTTAATTCCTTAAAAATTTTCAAAGTAGTGAGGGCTTTCTTTCATAAATACTGCACACTTTTATGAGGAATTTCTTACAAATAATGTAAATGCTGTCTTCTATATAATTCCACTTTCTCAGAAATTTAATTCACAACTAATGCACACTTTTATGACACTAAACTCATATTTTTATTTATGAACTAAATTTTCTATAAAAGTGTGCAGTATTTATGAAAGAAGGTCCTCATATAAATGTGAATTTTTTAAAGTAGATATTCCCAAACTTTTTGTGTCGTAGACCCCTTGACATGTTTTTCGGTTTTGGGTAGGCCCCCTAACAACCTGAAATTGATTTTTGTAAACTTCTCACTGTAGTCAAGTAAATTTGTTACTTCATTGGTACTTTTATATTATAAGATAGTATAATGTAAGTAAATAGGTACTATCAGTGTATGTTGAGATCCACTATCGTGGACCCACATTTTCATTTCATGGACCCTAAAATTTCTTTTCCGCTGTCGTAGACCCCTTGTAGGTTGTCATAGTCCCCCCCTGGGGGTCAATATAGATCACTTTGGGAACCACTGTTTTAAAGCAATGAACTTCTACCGAAAATATGTTTCACTTTTGATGCAAACTATTGCTAAAAGTGTGCATTATTTATGAAATGAGCTATTTAATTATTGCAATTTAATTATTTATTTATAAATAATACAAATACTGAAACTTTATAGTTTTAGATTCTGCCTTACAAAGAAGAGACGGAAGGAACTAAGGAGAGTAGGTGTGTGGCGGTTTTAACGAAAAACTTGAGATGAAGGAATCTGGTAAGTAAAATTCTTTTGCCAAAAAAAAGGAGCAAAAGTTTCTGTGGCAAAAATGGCGATAAATAGAGGAGATAAGTTTCTCTCTCCCTCTCTCTCGCTCTTTTTCATTTTCGTAAGCAACCTGATTAATGCCCTCCCCGGTCCTTCCGTCCGTCTCGCAACTCCCTTAAAATCGCTTTCTCTCAAGATAATATTACTGTCGCATATTTTTTAAATTCATCTTGTCCAGAGCACAGAATCCACGTTAATATTCCCATAAAATTTAAAAAGTTTTTCCTCCAGTTCCAGAGAATAATCGGGTGCTTAACGAAAACGCCCTTTTATCTTAATTACTTCTCGTTTTAGATTTTAAATTCTTCTCTCTTTCTGCTCCTCTTCTTTAAAGTCTAGTCTCTAGTCTGACTGTTTTTCATCTTGTTCATGTCTTTTACATATTTCGATTTTAGGCTCCTTTTTTTTTGTAATTTTGCAAAGTCGTCGCTATAAATTCGAAAAGGCAATTCTTCCACGGCGCCTTTTCCTTATCTTTTCAAGTTTTGTCTTTTATGAAGCTTTCTTCTAGTCGTTGAATCCTGGTTTCTTTTTTCTTGTCACATTTTTGGTTTTTAATTCGCCCTACAGCACTTCTGGTGACTAATTGTGTTCTATTATATACATTAAACACGGCGTCGTTTATACACCAACCACCGACGTTTCGTTAGCTTTTAACGGCTCTTGAAGGACGAAGACAAGACTGACTATAAAACTAAAAGGAAACCATAAGAAAGAGAAACAAAACCCAGGCAGAGTGTGGGGAACAAAGCAAAAAACGTATAACAAACAAGTCATCAAGACATGCAGAAACTTGCATGAAGACGCGATCAGACTTCTAGTAAAGAATCTACAGGAAGCATATAAACAGAACAAGCGACCAACTGGCAGTCATTCAGTTCAATACAACGAATCAGTGAAGTAACTCGAACGGCTATCGAAACGACCGCGCTATTTTTTGTACATATTCTTGCAGATATTATTTATTTCAATAAATTTCTTTCCCTTTTGAATTCGTGTACGTTGTCTCATCAATACACCTGATTCGACATAGAGGTTTGAAGGTAGAAGCAAAGACAAAGGTGAAGAGAAGTTGAGAGAGAAGGAAAGAGGTTAGTATAAGACCTATTTTAAAGGAGTTTCTAAGGCTATCCTTGGAGATTAGCACTGAAATCTTCCAGGAGTGTTAATGCCTAGTTTATAATATATACAGCAACCTTTTCGGGTACTAATAAAACTCGCTATAAATACTAATTTTGCTGTATTCTACAATCAGAATCAAATCAACACCAAAAACAACCACGAGAATGCTTATCAAAGCCTCCTTTTACAGTGACTCCATCATTCCATCATTCTCGTACAGTATAATCCCTTGGTACTGAAGGTTTTCCTTCCGGGCCAAACTTCCACTGTGACCATTGTGACTGAGCCAAACGACTTGCCAAAAAGATTTTACAAGTCCAGCTTTTGACACATACAGTCGACCCTCAGGGCATCTTTATGTCAATTGTCAGTCTGTTTCTGTATGTATTTTCTGTATAAATGCCAAATAACAAAATGTTAAGACAATATCAGCAGTTTCTGAGCACAGGCCCAAACATTTTCATACTGGTCAGGCACTGTAGTTCAGACTTAACAATGAGCATTCGACCTTCCACAAATTTTCACCGAATCGGTTTCCACTGAGCCACTCAGTAGAGCTTGATGGGCCGCAGTTTGAGTACCAAGGTTATAATCCCTATTACCACATATAATTATAAGTTCGACAATTTTCCCGCGTAAGTTTAAACTCAGTGAAATTGTGTTTCAGTTACTTTTGTTCGTTTTCGTTAGAAATCGAATTTCAGAAGGAGGAGTGAGGGGAAAAAATTTGTCAGTTTGAAGAAACATAAAACGAAATGATAAAAGGAAAACAAAGAAACAATAAATAAATTTATGAAACGAACGGCGAGTTCAAATTTTATATTTTGCGCATGACAATCCGTTCGGACAAGTTGATAAGATGCTCAAATGGTATGAACATTAAAAGATGATGCTAATAAAACATGTCTCTTCATTTCATTCTGCTTTTTCTTATCGGAAGCTCAAATCTTTTTCCTCTCTCTCTCTCTCTTTCTCTCTCTAAAAGTTTTTACTCCATGTCTTTCATCCAATATTTTACAAAGTTGTAACCGGAGCTTTTGGTTTGAAAATTTTCACTTTTCAACAAGACTCTTTCTCTCCCCTTTCTTCTAAGGAAAGAAGACACCTATTTTTCTGCGTTTTACTTATCGAAGGGGAAGATAAGAGGACGAAAGAGAATAGAAGTAGAGAATCAAGGAGATTTTTCTTCTCCTTCTTATCCTGCCTTTGGTTAAGTCAGAAAATAAAGAAAATCTTGAAACCGATACACAATGGATTTGAATCACCCTTTCTCCGCGCCTGTTTTCTTAGTTTTAGTAGTAATCTTGGTTTAGACCTACGGTTTAGATATACACGGGTTTGAGGATGGTGTAACATATTATTGTGACAGACCCACCTGGAAGAACGTTTCCTGATTGGTCGAGTGAGTGAGCCGAAACGAAACTATGGTTGAGTGATATGAGGTGTATGAATACATTAATTTCATAAGTATTGCACAATTTTGTTGAGGATTCATTTCATAAATATTGCACAGTTTGGGTTAAGATCCATTTCATAAATATTGTACACTTTTGTAGAGGATTCATTTCATAAATATTGCACAGTTTGGTGGAGCATCCATTTCAAAAATGATGCACGCTTTTGTGGAATATCCATCTCACTAATTTTGCACTTTTTTGTGTAGAAGTCCTTTCATAAATAATGCACACTGCTGCTTCTAAAAATGAAACCAATTTCCTTTAGCTTTCCTGTTCCGGAAGTTCTAGAATATCTGATCGGACACTTTGCAAAAGTCCAGTCAAGCCTTTGGGATGGTCTTTGGAAAATGTATCTAAGACACTTTTCCGACACATCACTATCTAAGACAATCGAGCACTTTAACCACTAAACGATTGATTCCCAAAGTGGTCTATATAGACTCCCAGGGGTCTATGACAACTTGCAAGGGGTCTACGACAGCGGAAAAGAAATTTAGGGGTCCATGAAATGAAAGTGGAGGTCCACAATAGTGGATCTCAATATACACTGATAGTACCTATTTACTTACATTATATTATCTTATAATATAAAGACATGAATAAAAGTATTTATGAAGTAAAAAAATTACTTGACTACAGTGAGAAATTTACAAAATCAAAATCAGGTAAGTAGGGGGTCTACCCAAAACCAAAAAACATGGCAACGGGTCTACGACACAAAAAGTTTGGGAACCTCCGCTACTTCAATCCAACAACGACTGGTTCCTTACATCTTCCATTCTAACTAAACTCTTGTTTTCAAATATTCAGCAATAAGCACTCTCTCACAAACTTCATTTATAAATAAAATTCCAATAACTTTTTATATTTATTGTTCTGAAATTAATTTGAATGAAAAGAAAGATCTTAAAAATGGCCGACTGCAAATTAAAACTCTTCCTTTGTTTTCCGTTTAGAAGAAGAAGGAGGAAAAATTTTTAATTAGAAACGAGGTAAAAATAATTATTTTTACCTTTTTTTTAAAGCTCAAAACGTAATTACACATAATTACGTTAAGATAATAAAATTGGTCGGATGCAGCAGCTCCAGGAGGAGCCAAGAAGTTTTCTTTATAATTCTAATTAGAAGGACATCGGAAAATTTTTCCTTTTCCTCCTTTTTATATTTGTTTTAGGTAAAGCACCAATTGTTGACACTATAAGAAAAAATCATTCAATTCTGCGTTCTACAAAAGTGTTCAAGAAAATTAAAGTTTTAGGTGGTTATTATGAATTGTGAGTTCCTTGTGAACAGTTTGCACGTATTGGACTTCAAAATAGTTTTATTATCACAAACGAATTTTTCAACATGGTTTTTGCACCCAATGTTGACACATTTTCTCAAGTGAAAATTCTTCTTTATGTTGACATTAGCAGTTCCTAATGTTGACACCAATTTAAATATTGACCCTTCGCTTTCCTGAAGTTATTACTCAAGACATAAATGAACAAAAGTGATTCAGAACATGTTAAAATATATTTCAAGAAGGTATGTGACATTTCAGAAAAGAAGGTAAGTAAATATTTAGCATACCTACCGAATTAAATTAAATTACAGAGAAACAGATACAGAAACTGGGAACACAAATTTATCGGGATTGCCCCTGTAATATCTGGGCCTGGGCAGTTTGTATTGTACGTTGCTGACCGATAGGAGATGATTCCCGTTGCTTGAAGGCTTAAAAACCGTCCTCAGTCTGCTGCAGGGAAGAAGTAGTGTTACTTCAGCATTATCTCCAGAATCAATTTTGACAACCAGTCCAAACGCATTCTTTTCCCTGTTAGGCAACACAGCTACAACCATGCCTCCTTCATTAATTCGTACAACTTCTTCCTCGTCACAGCACAACGTCCTATTTCTTCCTAATGTCAACATTAGGACACTAAACTATTTCGTGAGACCTAATGATGACACCGAACGTAACCTTGGTTTTCTACTGAAATTTAGGGTATTAATGCTTTACATTCTTCCTTATGTTATCCATAGAGCAAACGATGTGAAATAGTAATTTTTACTCACAATATTTCGCTTAAAAAGTCTAAATTTGTTGACTTACTTCACTAAGATGCGGGATAAGGTTGGCGTCTCTGGACTATCTGCTGCAGCTGTCATCGGCTTCAATGTCAGCCAGATGATTTATATAGGATGTTATAACTAGTGGAGGAGGCCGACCTCAATAACTACATTATTATCAGGAGAATGACGCCAATTTCGAGTACCTACAGTGGCACAATACCTTATTTTTACATTTTGAAATTGAAGTGTCAACATTTGGATTAGTGTCAACAATTGGTGCTTTTAC